>NQII01006994.1:66636-104727 GCA_002778355.1 Clitarchus hookeri | reverse complement strand
TGCAACAATTTACGCTCAATCTGTTGTTAAAGACGGTGCATTTTGTCAGTCTGTGTTTGGCAATGCAGATGTCAATGTTCGAACACATATTGGACTTGGTACTTTCCATTCTCTTGGCTGGTTAAAATGTGTTACACCATCGGCTGCTGTCAGCACAACTTTGGTTTTCCACGTCATAAATATGCCATGGTTGACAGTAAAATAAGTAACCAGAAACCAATAGTATCTTATAAGAAGCCTATAGTCTCAGGATTTAAAACAGTCTCACGGAAAGCCGTTACAGAAGAGGATTCAAATTAAGTTAAACAGGCATTGACACTTGGCTTGCTCTGGGCTACGGGTTACATTAACTCAGACAATATTCCTACATTTATGGAATTGATATATGCAGTCTGCAACGTGCCAAACTGGTAGTGTGGTCACCCAAACAATTCCTCATCAATATCAGTCCTACTAATTCGACGATTCTGTTTTCTGCTTTCAACTTTACTGCGAAACGATCAACTTTTTATACTTACCTTTGACCAACCACTGCACATTAAATCAAGTTGACGCATTCTGCGTCCCTATATTTTATTCGTCAGAACACACGCTCTGGCGGAGCTCGCAGCCGGACAACTGCAATAAGGATTAAGGGTTTTGTGGACGTGCCGGAAGAGGGACGCCAGGAGCCTCGCAGCTGCTAAGGCACGCTACCAAAGGTTTCGGCACGTGCAGCTGTTCCTGCACGTGCAGACGACATCCGGAGACAACGGAAGGCACCAGGGCGCGGACACAGCTGCATTTTGCAGCTGCCCAAGGGACACCGAGATCCCACCACCAGCTGCGCCTGTCCCGGGCTTATACCGCAATAAACCATGAGAGCTTTTAGCGGACGTGCGTGCAGAACGGGACAATAAACTTCCAGGCCAGAACCAAGGGACGACGCCACGCCGGCTGCGGACCACACGAGCAGCGGCCACGTGTTTTATGACCCGGAGGGACGACAAGCACCCCGGACACGTGCAGCAGAGACGGGGCAAGTTGAATATGGTGATGGACGCTACAAAACCACACGAAGGGGGGAGCAACAGGGCAGTCAGTGGAGAGACGTCGAATCAGTCAGTCGCGGATCGAGCAGTCAGTCAGTCAGCCGGAGTCAGTCGAGGATCGAGAATGCATCACGACGTCGACCTCAGTCGGAGGCCGTCAAGCGGGACGTGCGGCGGGAAGCATCCGAGAAAAGTCAGTCAGACTTCGTCAAACGCAGAGTCCTGCGTTGGACCCGGGAAGAAGGAACTTCGAAGCCAGGCGCCGAGACGCCCACCAAGTTCGAGAGCAGTTCCAAGCCGCCAGCCGAGGGAATTCAGCGCTGCAGTGTCAGATAAGTAGTTCTACACCAAGTGCGAAGAATCTTCCCCCTTCCCCAACGACGCCAGTCGCGGCGTCAAACCATACGTAGCCTACATAGGAAAAGGGGAGGAGAGTTTTGTCTCGTGAGTTCATGTACCAGTTAACCTGTTCAAGCAACAATAAAACTCGATTATATGAACTCACAAGTATAGTGTATGTTATTAGTAAATTGGACCTAGAGACAACAGTGTCGACGTATTCCTACGCCCTATAACTGAGGGCTAGCATCAAATGCTGGCGCCTCATGCCGCAGAGCAGAATCAATACCTACTTCCAAACTTCAGCATTTGGCAGGTATCAAAGTGAAACTGTGTTATCGACCTACCAGAATAGTATTATAAATAGTGTTATCGTTAGAATTGGTGGATTTCACTTACTTATCTCATTTATTGGCTCGGTGTGATATGTTATGAACGGAAGTGGAATCGAGGAGCTATGGCAGAATGTGTATGCAAAAAATTGTATTCCGCACACGTTAACTTTATCGTGCCTTTGCTCGATCTGTACGCGCCCACATTCTGACAGAAATAGCTATAATTGATATTACTACCTCAGAGAATGATTCATGCAACACCTTAACATCTGATAGCCTTCTAAAAATAAGCGCTCGGGTGTTTAACAATGAAATTACCAGTTCTGAAGTGCTTTATAATGAAGAACTGTTACTTTCTGTAGATAAGTTTGAAAACAAGTTGAACAGCATGGTACATAGTAGGACATCAAAACTTTGGGTGATTACCTCAGACAAATTATTCTTACTTCAATTCATAAGAACTTAAATAACTGGAAATTGGCCATTATATTTAGGAACAATTAAAAAAAATGATTCCTCTATTTTATTCTGCAGGACACACTCTGTATGCTAAATCAGCTTAGCTTTATCTACAGCAGATGGTGGACTTAGAAAATAACATATCAGCAGAATATTTTAAAAAGTTTTCCGAAGAAGTCTATTTTATTATAACACGCCATGAAAAGTTCTGGTCTGGTGTTTGGGCCGACACGGCTATAGAACAGTTGTTATTGAGAAACATGTAAACATTAGGTGGTCTTACTAGGGGGCCGTGGTCTTAAAGAAGACACTATCATGAAGTGGATACTTTGTGCTCCAGCTTCGATTAACGATGCTAACTCCATAGAGAAATTTACTGGATTATCCCATAAAACATCAGAGCAGCACATAGAATTGAGAGACAAGCAGATTGAAAATGGACCTCAAACATAAGTAGGAATTTGTTAACTGGTTGAAAGACAACAACCCTTTCGGTCAGATGACAGATCAACTTACAAGTATTTCTTCAGGTGTCGTAGGTGATACTATTATAACATGTGATATGGCGGTTGAAAAAGGCATGGCTACCATGAAATCTCTATNTCAGGTGTCGTAGGTGATACTATTATAACATGTGATATGGCGGTTGAAAAAGGCATGGCTACCATGAAATCTCTATATGGGAAAACGTTTGGTGATGATGTTGTACATAGAAAAACAAGAGTAAAACCCCTGGCAGCAGTTGCTTCTGCCATAGAAGTGAGGGGAAATTATATCTTAGCAAATGCACACCAACTGTTTAACAGAATGATTTTCCTGAACAACGGCACTGACAAATTAAAGAAATATTTCGTGTACGACCTAACGCCTATACCACCAGCACTTTTCCATGATTGATTTATGGGAAAAGGCACAAAATCATCTTTGGTGTCAGCTTTCAAGACAGAAGAAAGAACTTTGAATGCGAATATACAAGCCATATATATTCTGGAAGGAGGATACTTAATAAATCCTGTTCTTTGGCCAAGGCCAGCATATTATAGCGATATTCTGAAAGTTTACGAGTCGTATATACAACAGCATTGTGGAGAAAAGTGCATTGTGTTCGACGGGTACCCCAATTGTCCAACTACAAAAGAAGAGGAGGAGAAACGCCGGACCACTAAAACATCACCAGTCATTCAAGTAAATTAAAACATGTGTACGTCTTATCTCAGTCCAAGTTTTTGCCTAACAAAACAAANACATCACCAGTCATTCAAGTAAATTAAAACATGTGTACGTCTTATCTCAGTCCAAGTTTTTGCCTAACAAAACAAACAAAGAATCTCTAATTTATGCACTAGCTCTCCATTTGCAAAAAAAAAGCGGACTTGTTGTACACCATACATTCGCAGATGCTAATGTGAAAATCGTGTCAACTGCTTTACAGACTTGTGCAGGTGGAACTCCAGTCGTTGTAGGTGGACAAAATACTGATATTTTGAAACTTTTAACATCACTGTCTTCTAACAATGAAAACCTTTGGTTCTTAACGCCACAAAGTGGGAAGAAAGGAGAAATTTCTTCAACATATTGAAACTTCTTTTTGCACGTGCAATGTCTGGATGAGACACCACATCCATTATTTTCAGAAATGGGAAAATTAAGGCATTGATGTTACTGGAGGAAAACGATGAGTTAAGAGAAACAGTGAATATATTTAATCAATCCAATGCATCTAAGACAGAGATAGATAGAGCTGGTGAGGAATTCATATTGGCATTGTATGGAGCACCTGAAAATAAATTCTTGATGGAATGCCCGTACTTCTCCTATAATGAAGTTCCGTCCAAACAACAAATTCAATCCAAGTTCGACTTAGTCTCTCTTCCACCTACACCAGCAGTTCCTTCCCGCCACCCATATGGGGACTACCTTCAGGTTCAACAATGGTTAGAGAAAGAACTAGTTTCCCGTTATTGGCGCTGGGAACTCTAAGAAAGAACATTCATTCCGATTTTAACGGCATTGCCTGTGGCACCCGATGAGTTATGACATTGGCTGTTCACGGTAAAGTGAGCACTTTTGAAAGACCTCTCATTTGGAATAATAGTCAATAAATATGTTTTATTTTAACCTTAGACGTTAACTTTCGAGAGCGTTGGGATATACACACTGTGTTCATTACTTACATGAAAATATTCATTTAAAAAGGTGGTTAAAGGATATACAATGGATGGCAGGAAAAGGTAACTAGGGCCTCAAAAGTTCTCACTTTGCCGTGAACAGTATATAATAACTAGTAAGTGTAAAGTTTCTTGTCAAACTTGTGAATGCAGCAGAGCAGGACTTAATATACAGCGATGTGTGCCTACTATGAAGGAAGATCATGTGATAACACTACATATGTTTATATGACAGATTATGAAGCAGAGGAAGGTTCAGAATAACTATTCATGGCCAAGGAAGACATTTTCTATAGTGCTGTGTCGAGAACAGTACTGGGAACACTTGGCCGTCGTATTTGTACCTACGTAACACAATGGCAGTACAAATAACAGGTATGAAATCGACAGTTATGTTTGCTCTTTTTCCTGTAAGTGTGTAAATATTTAAGAATGGTTAACATGTTTAGAACCATTTTCTTCGCTTTTTAGTGCCCGACAACTTTGGTTGAAATATTTTTTCGTATTCTGTACAGCTGTTGAAATATAGTAAAAAAAAACCTATAATCGGCAGACATTTTCCAAGATGGCGACTATAGCACTACTTTTGCAGGTATTTATTTTTGATATGTTGGTAGCAGGGCTTAGTGCTACAATTCAACAAAATTTCTGCTTCTTGTAAGTATTTTAAAGGTAAAGCCTTTTTTTCCCCTTAAGATGACCGTACTATTAGTCTCGATGCGATGGCCATTTCCGTCTGCACATGTGTGGTCCAGNTCCCCTTAAGATGACCGTACTATTAGTCTCGATGCGATGGCCATTTCCGTCTGCACATGTGTGGTCCAGGCAACGAGGGAGACACTCGCTCCTCCATCCCTGCTCTTACTCCCGGCCATCTGCCGTGGGGGGAGGATTTTGTTTTACAAATTATAAATAATAAAATGTACCAGGAGTACTTAATTCTTTAAACATAAGTGTATTGAGTACTTAAATTTAATCTGGAACAGGTTTAATGTAAATAGAATTGAAATACAATAAATGCTTATCGAGTATTAGCAGGCCCACGCAACATTCCCGGAGCACCTAACAACTAAATGACGTATGGAGGGGAGCATCGCCTCGACCTGGAGAGGGAGAGGCGATATTCCGGCACCAAAACGGGGGTCAGAAGTTTTTCGTTGACTGGATGGGGAGGACTTGCGAAAGAGATAAGGTGAACTCAGGTCCGGGACTCTCCGAGAAGCTAGAGAGGTGCTGCGGTTGCGAACTTTGTTAACTCAATTAAATGCTCGTCGCGACGACACGGCGTACCGCGGCGCTGTAGTTACGTCACCGAGAAGCGAGTGTTGATCGCGGACCGTGACCTCAGGAATTTAACAATACCTCAATTAAGAATGAGTGAGTGAAGAGATTTGGGCTGCTCTTGACGTCGAGGTCTTGAGAACCGACGAGAGTGAAGCGCGGTGAGTATGGAGCAGCACCAGAATGCAAGGTCGGGAGAAACGGAATATCCCCGAGAAAACTGAGAGTGACAAGGCCGGTAATTGAGCCCGGCTCGCCTTGTCGAGAGGCGAGCAGGCAAACCGCTCAGCCACCACCACCCACAGTTGTGTTGATTTGGGGTAGGTCAATTTTGGGTACCTTCACAGAAGACGAAAAGTCGGTTTACCTCACCTGCACTCTATGGTATGTATGAACACCTATTATTATTTTTTTATGCCGTTGCTGGGCGTGGTCGGCCTGGCTTCGCGTTCGTGACGTCACGGCTGCTCCCGCACGGCTGATGGATCCCGGTTCAGTGTCGGTCCGGTAATTGACAGCCGCGGGCGTAGCGCACGCACGCGAGCGTGCATGAGCGCGCGTGGGCGGAGGGACACACACGCTCGCTTCCTGCGCACGAACGCACACTGCTGATTGCCCGAGTCCCCATCAGAGTGCACCACCGCTTTTATGCTCACGTCAGCTCGGCTCAATTGGCGAGGAGAGTCAACTAGCGAAGATTGACTTCACTATTTCCGAGTAGGTGTTATTTACTAGTTTATGCAGCACTAAGGACCCACTTTTCTTCCGAGCGAGTTCGACGTGACGGGGCTTTCCTACAGTATACTGTTTCCTACTGGAACAGAGGCGTCCACGGTGTGTCAAACAAACCACGACCAAACAACAAAAGTGGTACAAACGCACACGTTTTTGTAATATATTCTGTCTACAAAAACAGAAGTGGCGAGGGAATAATTTTGCATGTCTCCACGCATTCATACATGGCTTACACAACTGTCTACATGACGGGTATGGTTATATTTGACAGCTATTGAACACTGCCAGGGTCAGTGTACAATAACATTTATTTGGGGTAAACGATTCATGAACCGTCCTGCAGTCATACGTTACGACTGTTTCATGTCGTTGTAACTGATCACAAAGCCCCCAACGCATTGGTTTCGACAACGGAGAAGTTGTACGTCAGCTTAAGTACTGCAATTATCAAAAACGGTTTTTGTTTGCAGCACCTAGAACCAAAAATTATTAATGTAGACCTGAAAGGGTCAGTCCCTGCCTACCTAGGTCTCGCCTCCCCCCTCCGAAGCACTTTTTATCGGATGGCCTACGTAGGCAAACGAGCTGCTCAGTAAAGTCGGCTCAGAAGACACAAATTTGTTTCTGTAAGTGACCAGTATACCAAGAAAAAGAGTTTGTATGAATTATGTACATCCTGTCTAAAAAATATAAACAAAGAAGAATATATACGTAAAAATTAACGTAAACGTTCGTACTAAGGCCTGAATCTTCACATTGGAGCCTTAGTTTTCTTTCTGATAAAAGCTGTACGAATTTTTTTTTAAAATATCACTTCACTTTTTAGCAGTAGGGCTGGGATCGAATCCACGACCTGCCGAACGCGATCAGGCATGTTATAGTGGGAACGCTAAGGGCGCGACTCCAGCAAGGGCAACAAACACTTCTGTCGCGCTTGCGGGCATGGAGCTGAAATGGCGTGTGGCATGCGGCCTTTTACCCCCGCCGCTCACAACCATGATAGAACTGTTTAAAAACTTGCAGCAGAATTTTTTTTTGTGTAAAAATTGTTTAGATATTATTCGTTTCAAGCATTTACACCCTATAACTACTTACCAGAAATTTATACACAAACATTAAAAAATAATAAAATGGTTTTAATAAATGTAAATCACTTTTAAAAATGTCAAAATGTTTTTCAGTTTTTGTTTCCCAGCCCTCTGGTTTCATAACTACTTACCTCCACGTTTTTTTTTTTGGCCATTTGCTTTTAACCTTTTTAATTTTCAGCTCTCCTGACCAACTAAGCCATTTTTGCGACTCCCTTAAGGAATTTATGTTAAAACTAGCACGTTTTCGCATTTAGCTTAACACTTTTCTAGAATAAGAACTTAATGTATTTTGAATGCAATACTTAGGACAAATTGTAAGAAAATTAGACAAACCTACAAAAAATATTCACCATGGGCATTTGAAACATAGACACAAAACATACGCACCCAGGCCGTCCCAGGTTGTAGGCCTGATTCTCGGCGCATCAGGGCATTGCAGCGAACTGGCTGGGAAGGAATGATTCAGGTAATCAACAGAGAAAAAACTACTGTTTAACATCTGATTTTTTTTTTTAATAACAACTTTGAATTGAGAAGGTGGTGCCTAGTCAGCTCGCCGATGTAGTTTCGCCTGTTGCAGAGACGACAAGTGATACGCAGGCATTCGACGTGAACCTGCCTTAGTGTTGTTCACCCCGGGGGGAGACACGACGGCACAGAGTAGATGAGCACGCAGAGACGAAATGTCTTGGCGCTTCCTCTGATGTGGGCGTGCCCATTCTCTAGTTCGCTGCTCGGAGCTACGGCACGGGCCTCGTGTCTCATTGGCTGCTGCGTGCCGCGGTAAGTTCCCTGTTGGCTAGGCTGCAGGCCAGCGAGTGGGTCACCAGCTGCTGATTGGCGGACGGCGTTCCAACACGTTGCTGGTCGGTGGCGCTGTTTTTGCTGGCGTGTGCGGCTGCACTCTGTGAACACACAACAAAACACTTGTTTGTATAGGGCCAAAAATATATTAAGTTGCCCCAACGAAATGTTTTGTCTGGTAAACGAAACTTGCAAAGCAACAAAATTAATTTAGTTCATTTAATGAAATACACGCTTGAATTAACAAATCATCTGTGTTGTGCCACAAGAAATTAGACTATCAACAAAATATTTGGTGGAATCAACTGTGTATATTTGTCTGGCCATTCGTATTCGTTTGATTGCCGTCGTTCGAAAATACAACTAGAAAGTTTGTTAATATTTTTTGTAGCAATAATGATAGTAAAGGTTGTTTATGAGTGAATTTCTTGATGCTTAAAAATTATATAAACATCCTAATAAAACACGTCCAACATGAAACTTATAAGTACGGATGTAATACTTGAAATACAGTATTTATTTCCGCACATTTTTCAATATTTGAAATTTATGTATTTAAAAACATTCATAATCCCTCAGTAATCATTTTAACTGAGGTTGCCAAGGCCTGGCGCTTAGGCGCAATTGACCAAGGATCGAATCTTAATCGGGTTTCAAATTTTTTTTTATATTGACCGTAACTGTTGAATGCACGTAGAGCCAAACAAATATTTAGTCGCAGCAACCAAATCTCGGTTTAGGGCAACCAAATAAGAACAACCAAATTATTTGGTTTCGACAACAAAATATTTTATTGCCACTATAAAAAAATTATATTTAGTGCGCCAAACCAACTTTTGTTTCATTCAACAAAACTATTTTCTCAGAGAGGAGTTTGTGGAATAAAGCTGGACTCGCAGCCGTCTGTAAATCACCCGCCCGTCAGTCAGTTGAAAGCGACTCGCAGCAATCCGTCGTCCGTCAATCCTTCTGTACGGCAGTATTTCAGCGTGGCAACATAACATCGTGATCTTTCTTTAGCTGTAGGTATATTTTGGTTGGAAATTCATTTTCAAGAGAGAACCATTTTGGAGAAATATTGTTTTTTTACGTGATAAGAATTCATACACAATTATTGTTTACATTTTAAACTCCTTAATTTACCACCAAAGATAAATAAACACAGATACACCGCCTTGCATTTTATTTCAAAGTGCGTATTCACGTTTATGGAATGTTGTCAGAAGGCTGTAGCCCATCCGTCGTCCGTCGAAAATTAAAGTTTGAGAAATATTTGACGGATTGATGGATATAAAAAAAAAAGTTGCCCTGCGATTAGCTGAAGATCACGTGACCGCCGGACCGACAGATGGTTGTGAGTTCAGCTTAAGCGGGTGTTCCACCTCTGCATTGTTAAGTACTCTGTGGCGGTGAACTGCCGGGGCCTGCCTTTCAAAGAGCACTGGGGCGGAGTCCCGAGAAGAGAAGTCGTAACACTCGCGAAGCTAGCAGGGCGGGTCGCTGGCGAGCTTGCGTTCCGCCCACGACATTCGTCGCAGTTTAGGCACCGGCCCTCTACACAATATAAAGAAAGCAGTGCATGGACACGAAAATGTCTTGTAATAAACACAAACTTTATCGCAAACCCAAGAAAAAATAATTCTCTATAAAAAATATAAAGAATAAATTATCACAAAAAAAAAATACTTTCAGCGTTAAAATACACCAAACTCCTGGTAGCAGATTACAAGTACAGGCATGTATTGCAATAATGGTAGGGAAATCTCACTTCTCATAATTCCGTCGGTCATACGGAAGATCATTGATAACCTGTGGTAACAGAATAACAGTCACTCTTGAGGCCGCAAAAGAACTGCTGTGATTAGGTTTCAAGCTCCTGAAAACGTGACAAATTGTTGTGTTGTTACAAACGGCTCTTTCCAAATCAGTTACCAAGATTATTATTGTAAATTCTTAGAGAAATATGGAGCGAATTTTACAACATGAAGCTGTGGAACATGCAATACTTCAGAATTCTTCTAAAAACCAAGTACCGTAGATGCTATTTTTATTATGGACATGGAGCTGCATGATTAATTTTGTATGTTACACACAAGTATGTTTTATAAGCATGCAGTAATTGACATGTGGTCTCGCCTTTTTTCGGGCAAATCTAGCCCTCTCATGCATTGTGTCATCATTTGGGGTCAGATAAAGAAAGCCCATTAAATGCCGTACATAAAAGCGTATTGTTAAACGCCAAGGCATGGAAACCTTCGTTCGGGACAGACATTAGTTCACCAGAAGTGGCATAGATGGCAGCATCTGTTCTATCTGCTGGAGTTTTTTTTATACCATGTTCCCGTGTTTCTGTACTCTATGGCGCCATGTTGTATAGAATCTTTACGTGTTTGTAACAACTAATGAAAAGCAAGAGTAATGGTGAGTAAATTCCCTCATCAAGGTATGTTTAAAGTAGTTGATATGAAAATAGTGAATATAGTTATTGGACAGTAGTTTACTTTATATTGAGTAATAAATGCGTGTCCTCAATTGAAGACAACATGCGTAAAATAATTATTATATTTTGTAAATGTGTATGAATTCAATTTCCATTTCCTCGTTTTCGTTACAGAAAACAATCATATTATATGTGACTCGACAACATATGTAGTACGTATGATTGGTTTTATTTTGAAATATACGAGTAATCTCAAAAAATTATAATAGCTACTTTTTTTGTAAAATATTTGCTACCATAAAAGTAAATGTGTAATTTGTTATCACTGATAATCAATAACTAATTGTTGGAGTTGCTTTAGTTATTACATCAAATTTGGTTTTATAATAAGTCATAGCCATAATTATATTTTTTATTTAAAAAAAAATGCAATTGTCGTGCATAGTTTAGTTGCAGATGGGACATACTGTGTGCACGTCACGTGGTGAGAAATCTTGACCAAGGTGTCAACGTAATTACAGCCTGCAACCATTGAAAGAATGGAAATTTGCTTAAATTTTAGCTGAAGAGTTTTAAGATGATCTCGATGACGATGATTAAGGCAAAGTTACCACCTTTGTGCCTAAAAAAATGTGCAACGCGGTTTCTTCTTCATCAGAAGATGAAAGTGATTCCGAAGAAATGAACGATGTATAAATTCTTACAAACAGTTGTGTTACTACACATCAAGAAAAGAAGGAAATATGGTTCAATGAACATGGCAATGCTAAAGATAATAGTGTTTAGTGGTAACCACAAAGTACTAGTTCATGGCAACGCCTCAATTGATTTCTTTTACCACCCGTTTCCTCCTGAACTACTTTCAGAAATTGTATATCAGACAAATTTGTATGTCTGTCAAAATGGAAAAGATCATCTTTCTCTTTCCTCTTCAGAACTAAAAGCATTTCTAGGCATTGTTCCCGTTATGACCTACATAAAGTATCCAAGGATTAGACGGTATTGGTCTGAGCAAAGTGGACTACGAATGGACCTTATTGCTGAGACTATGTCAGTAAATCTTTTTGAGGAAAAATGTAGATATTTGCATTTTACTGATACATGTTTCATTCCGCCAGATAATAAGGACAAAGCTATCACAACTCATCCAATTTTGAATAAACTGTACGAGACATTTCACAATGCTGTTGATCCAGAAGAATATCATAGCGTTGATGAAATGATGATACCATTCAAAGGTCGCTCATCGCTAAAGCAGTGTTTACCTTTTAAAAAAAACCATTACAAAATGGGGGTATAAAATGTGGGCGAGAGCTGGCATAAATTGCTATGTTTACTGCTTTGAACTGTATCAAGGAGCAAGTTGCATAAATTATGAGAAATCAGCATGTGGTGCAGCAGGTGATATTTCGCTAAAGCTCACGCATGATCTTCATGTGAAGAACTACCAAGTTTATGCTGATAACTATTTCACCAGTGTGCCACTTGTCCCGAAATTGAAAGAACAAGGAATGTGGTATGTTGGGAATATACGAGCAAACAGGCTGCAAGGAGAAGACAAGAAACTAAAACCTGTAAAATCATTGCAAAAAGATGGCAGAGGGTGTGTTTCTGTCTGCACGTCCAATGAAGGTATCACAGTTACTCGTTGGATTGACAATTCTGCTGTGCGTGTCATTTATTTCTATACTAGGAAGCAACCAGAAAGCGCTGCCTATAGTTTGAGCAGGAAAGAAAATTAATTTATTGTAGTTCAACGTCCATACAGCATATGGGCGGCGTCCACCTCATGGACTCACTTGTTTGTAGCACTGTACCGAAATGATGTAAGAAACAGATGGCACATGCGTATATTTTATCACACGTTGAATGCAACTGTGGTAAACGCATGGATTTTATGGGAATGGAAAAACAACCATAGATCTTCTTGAGTTCAAAAGTCGAGTAGCTACTGGACTTATTTATCAGGGATAAGCAGAAATGGGTAAAAAGATCTGATGAAAGTCAAGAACTCAAGGAAAAAAGAGCCAATCATGCTGTACCATAAGAACTGCGACTTGATGGTGAACATCACTATCCATAAATACAATCTGNGAAAAAAGAGCCAATCATGCTGTACCATAAGAACTGCGACTTGATGGTGAACATCACTATCCATAAATACAATCTGAAAGACATGCTAACCGGTACCGCGACAGCCTGTGCAAGAGCAAGACAAGATTTCTATGTGGTACGTGCAAGGTTCCAGTTTGTCCTCNAACCGGTACCGCGACAGCCTGTGCAAGAGCAAGACAAGATTTCTATGTGGTACGTGCAAGGTTCCAGTTTGTCCTCAGTGTATGGAAACATTCCGTACAAAATAACACAAAGCAATAACCTTGAGCTTACAATTTTACTAAGTATTTCGAGTNGGTGTATGGAAACATTCCGTACAAAATAACACAAAGCAATAACCTTGAGCTTACAATTTTACTAAGTATTTCGAGTTGAAAAATGCAATTACGATAATTTGAATAGCATTTTAGTGTTTATTAGTGACATTTCAGACATTCTGACAATAATAATGCAGAACTTTATAGAGAGCAGCGATATTAGTGTAAGTGTCTGGACAGCTACCTTCCCCGCATGCTGTCCTCATATGAGTCATTATAATATTTGTACTTTGTGGCAGTGAAGCATAATGTCCTCAAATGAGGACATCAAGAAATACTATTTTAAACAATACATTTTGAAAAAAATTAGTGTATTTGTCTAGTAAAATTGCAATTTTAAAATGGAATACAATTTTTTTTCATTGTTTTAAGTTTTTGTAATAATTTATGCATGAGACATCTCACACAAATCGATCAATATTACAGTATTTTGTCCACACAATTGAAAAAAGTTACAGTTTTTGCGACTGGTGTATTAAAATTTACAAAAAATGTGGTTATACTAACACTTTTTTTTGGATAAAACGCTTCTGGAAACCTTGTATACTTTCTGCTTTCAGCCAGACATTTATCTTTCTGCCACACGTAATAAAATTTGGCAGCCTTCTGCATAGTACAGGACGTAAAAAGTCCTTGAACTGCATTTGATAATTCATTGGACCAAATTTAACTATGAGATACGTCGGGCACCGTTTGCATTAAGATTGACACGTATGGTTGATTCGAGAAGTGTGCAGTCAGTCAGCGAAACAGCGGGAGCACAGCAACACTCTCGCGGCCGGGCAGCCAGAAGCAGGCTCGCGAGAATTAACATGAACGCGCGAGTAGGACGCTAACTCGCCGAGACATCGCGACGCTCGGCCCTCGCTCACGACAGCGAGAGACTTGCACTTCTGGGAAGAGGCTATCAAGACCATCGAGGCTGATGCATGTTGAAGTTAACATGGGGTTCGTTAGGTTACCTTCACGTTTACTTTACGTTGTTGTTTTGTTTCTTCACAGTATCGCACTTGTGTTCACAATGGAGTTAAGAAGGGCTTGTCTTTGTTAACTTGTGATTCAGTTACACCAAATATGCTTTATCTGGGATCTGAATAAAGGCCAGTGCACACTTGTGTACATTTACATATAAATTTATGTCTACATATGAGCAGTTCTTTTAATGTTTAAAACATTTTCCGTCTCTATGCCTAACAGCACTAAAATATCTCCTTTAATTTTGGAGTTGTTNTTCTTTTAATGTTTAAAACATTTTCCGTCTCTATGCCTAACAGCACTAAAATATCTCCTTTAATTTTGGAGTTGTTCCAGTCGTAAATTTATTTTATCATTAAAATATATATGAACGAAACTGCTAACTTTAACGTCTATTACAATCGTGGCATAATACACATTAAACCTTTACCGCCGAAAGTTGGTAGGAATAAATTTAATACAGAAAAAAANCTTACAATCGTGGCATAATACACATTAAACCTTTACCGCCGAAAGTTGGTAGGAATAAATTTAATACAGAAAAAAAACCATTGTTCATTTAATATTATTGGTCAAAGAAACGTTACATTTACGTTATGTTGAAATAGAGCCAACTTTTCGCGTGGAAAATTTACATTTGCGTCGCACTTTATTCAGTGTGAATACACCGCTGCGCGATCTACACCTGGAAATCTGGACAACGCAAAGTTAACTCAACGACTTCCATCGTAAGGCCCCCATGTGCCTACTTGAAGCTGTTTTGCACGTTCAAGGCCCAGAAGCGAGGGAGCTATACGGGCGAAACTAATCACGAGCGAGTACACTTTCTCGACAGTTATGAAAGTGCTCCTGTGTGCATTTATTTCCATGACAAAGTATTTTTTTTTTNGAGCGAGTACACTTTCTCGACAGTTATGAAAGTGCTCCTGTGTGCATTTATTTCCATGACAAAGTATTTTTTTTTTGTGGTTGTTGTTGACATACAGCGCATGTTGACAGTCGGCTGAGATTGCTTATGCGAACATTATTTTTTGGGCGAGGTGAAACACCGCTGTATCCATGGAAACAGCTGTAAACAGGAGAACTGTCAGAAAAGTGCACTCGTTCGTGAGACAGACTATAAGACGCACGCACAGCGACGCACCATCGCTCACACGCGCCAGGCGTAGATCTGGCGTGCAGTTCTCCCGTCGTAGAGNGAGCGAGTACACTTTCTCGACAGTTATGAAAGTGCTCCTGTGTGCATTTATTTCCATGACAAAGTATTTTTTTTTTTTGTGACATACAGCGCATGTTGACAGTCGGCTGAGATTGCTTATGCGAACATTATTTTTTGGGCGAGGTGAAACACCGCTGTATCCATGGAAACAGCTGTAAACAGGAGAACTGTCAGAAAAGTGCACTCGTTCGTGAGACACACTATACGACGCACGCACAGCGACGCACCATCGCTCACACGCGCCAGGCGTAGATCTGGCGTGCAGTTCTCCCGTCGTAGAGCNGACGCACGCACAGCGACGCACCATCGCTCACACGCGCCAGGCGTAGATCTGGCGTGCAGTTCTCCCGTCGTAGAGCTTTCCTGTGCAAATCACAGCTGTAACAGTGAGATTTTATTACACGTCCACTGATTTAACTTCAGTTGCATGGATATATGTTTCTCCTACTTCTGAAGGAATCTGAGCAGTCAGGCTCTGAAAATGTTACTTCCTACCATTTTGACGATGTTTTTTTTATTTTATTTTGAATACACTTAATATTACACTGAAGAGCCCAAAAAACCGGTACACCTGCCAAATATCGTGTAGGGCNATTTTATTTTGAATACACTTAATATTACACTGAAGAGCCCAAAAAACCGGTACACCTGCCAAATATCGTGTAGGGCCCCCGAGCACGCAGAAGTGACGCAAGACGACGTGGCATGGACTCGACTAATGTCTGAAGGTATGCAGGAAGCATCTCACACTATGAATCCTGCAGGGCAGTCCTCAAATCCAATCTACACCAATTTGAGAAATCGTTGCACGTCTGTCACGTCTAATGATTCTCGTCAGTCGTCGTTTGTCCCGTTCTTTCACGATCTTTTTCCGGCCGCAGCGATGTCGAAGATATTATGTTTTACCGGATTCCCGATATTCACGGTACACTCGTGAAATGGTCGTACGCGAACATCCAAATGTTATCGCTACCTCGGAGATGCTATGTCCCATCTCTCGTGCGCCGACTATAACACCACGTTCAAACTCACTTAAATCTTGATAAGCTGCCATTGTAGCAGCAGTAACCGATCTAGCTGTCGACCGCATCGCGTTACTCTGATTGGTTCCATACCTCTGTTATTTGCATACACACCCCTATACCAGTTTTTTTGGCTCTTCAGTGTATTAACGCTAAATAATACTGCATTTTTACTTTTTATGGCAAAAAGTCGTCTTCCCAGAACATTTATTTACTGAGATAAGCGCATAGGGGCGAACAACGGTTTCACAGTTGGTACGCAGTGCTGTTAACTTCAATGTGAATGTGGCTTTGATTCCGCCAGGCGGCTGTGATGGGCGGGTCCGTCCCAGCAGCACCTCGCTCGGTGTATCACCGCCTGCGTCATGGCCAGGCTTATCCCGCGCCTCCGGGAAGTGTTGTCCGTCATCTGCGGGCGTGGTGGGCGAGGTCGTCGCCTGTAGGAGACCGGCGAACACAACGGGGACCGCACACCTGAGGTGCTTTCCATTGACATCAGTCACGCTAACCAACCAATCCGAGATCTGCAGTTTCCACGACGATCCACGCGAAGAGCGTTCCCCACCGCCACGGCGATAAACATCGCTTTGTTTTACGGAAATCACTCAAAGCTCAGTCTCACTCGCCGTGTTGAAATATTGGTTTCCAGCTTATTTCAGTTGTTTACGGACATTTATTTTGAAGCCACAACTATACCTCTCTTGCAATATACATTGGTCTGTAGACCAAAAAAAAATTCTGGACTATTGTCAAGTTAGTTCAGCCAAATTTAAAAATGTTCAACGGATTCTTGCCACTTCACAATTATAAGACAAATCGTGGATAAAATTTGGCGATTATATTTCGTGGCATTTGTGAAATGTGAATGCACTGTAATAAGAAATAAATCAGTTATTTAATTATAAAATAAAGTTATGCCACATAAATGGAAAATTCAACATGGCACGTAAGACCGATCCTTAAATAATATCGTGAGACCAAAAATTGTATTATTTGATACTGAATGCAATCCCCTCGTCGTTTCTGCCGAGCAGGGGGGAGGGGATGCAGAAGAGTCTGGCTTCAAGTGGCGTGGCTGCTGTGTCCCAGGGACACGTCTATCGTTCTCGACTGACCCGGAGAGAGTCTGAAGTGAAATGAAATGAGTTAAAGCTCGTTCACGGCGAAGCAAGCACTTTTGAAATCGACCTCTGAAATTAAAACTTACTGCTCATAATTACATGCAAGCTACAGTAAACACTGGAATGGAGGATTCCAGCCACGTTAGCAGCGAATTAGTAAAAAGAAGTTGACGTTGTTTTGCAAACGTAAATTTTAAATTCATTGCCACTGATTTTAGTGTCTTGTTTATACACATTAGATATCAAAATTTCATATTTGTTACACGTTTAAATTGCTGAAAATTCCACACTTTCACTTGGATAGTGCATGAATAAAGGGATCGGGCCCATAAGTATGTTAAATTTACACATGGCAAAAAATAAAAATTTGAGAAGCAAAGTACTTCTGAGCAGGGCTTTCCATAGTTGCTAAATTATTCGTGAACAGTCTATACAGTATAGGCGTTGCAGATGATGCATGGATATCGGAGTGGAAACAAGATGGCGCAGAGCCTACGGTCCCAGTGGTTTGTGACTGAACAAACATCGAGTTCTAGCTTTGAAATAACGGTTGTTTTAATTTTACTGATGCAACAAATTACTTACGACGTACATGATTTTCAGTTAGCTGAAGCAATCGTGGATGCCCTAAACATAATCACGGTGCAGAATTATAGGTTTAATCGTAGAGGCCCTAAATATAATCACGGTACAGAATTATAGGTTTTATCTCCTTTCCATCTCATAATAAAAGCGATGTAAGAAATGGGAACTATCCACAGCATAGATTATAAATCTCACTACAAAAACACTTGCAAGTCTGCACTGAGAGAAAGGTTTGTTCCAGTTCGAAAAAATATTTATTTGTATAGCGCCAAAAAAATATTTGGTTGCCCCAAAAAAATATTTTGTTTAGTAAACAAAACTTGAAAAGTAACAAAATTCATTTTGTTCTTATAACAAAATACACGTTTGAATAAAAATATCTGTATTTGGCCAAAATAAATTAGACCGCCAACAACATATTTTATTGAATCAACTGTATATCTTTGTTTGGCTTCTCATTTGGTTTTCTACGTTCGAAAATGCAGCTCTAGAGTGTTTTCATTTTTTGTGACGATTAGGATAGTAAAAGTGTTTGTTAGTGCACCTGTTGATGCTCAAAAATGGTATAAACATACGAGTAAAACAAGTTCAACCGGAAACTAAAAAGTGATGCTGTAAAACTTTAAATATTTATTTGCGCACTTTATCCAGTGTTTGAAATGCATATATTAAAAAAACATTCCGATTTCACATGTCACTTTAGCTGAGGTTGCTAAAGCGCAGCGCTTGGGTACAGGTGATCTAGTTTCAAATTTCGGCCGGACTTCCTGTTTGTTTTATATTAATTGAAACTGTTTAATGTACGTAGGGCCAAACAAATCTTTAGTAGCACCAACCAAATCTTCGTTTGGGGCGATCAAATAAGAACAATACAATAATTTGGTTTCAACAACAAAATATTCCAGTGCTCCTATACAAACTATTAATTTGGTTGTGCCCAAAAAAAACTTTACTAGATTCAACATAACATTTTCTCAGTGTGTCGCATTTTGCAGACATCCTGTGCTACTGGTGCCCCACGAGTAGGGTTCCAAGTTCCAAACCTCGTACAAAAGGCTGCCACTGTTAAACGGGACAGGCGTCCGTTACTTATCCAGGATTCAAACCCAGGACTCGACACTGAGAAACATGGCGCTCATACCGTCTTCAACACGTAGGTCAGCTCATATGCTTGAGGCGGAAGTCTTGACCAGACCATAATATTACCCGCATTGGAGTATTCCCATCCAGTAACACTCATAACAAGAGAAACCGAATCATGTTTTGACGAGCTCCTCATGACACTATCTTGCGCAAAGCGAGGGTCGCAGCACCTCTGAGAAGGAGGTCATCGACCAGATTATAAACTTCCTGTCAAAACATTTCAGGTTCTGAGTCAACAGCAAACAGCCTTGCAAAATTTGTCAAGTGAGGACGTATGGTCCTGTCTGATGTTTAGGAAATGTTTGAACATAATCAGCATTTTGACCCCAAAATCTGCTTCCAGAACGCAGCAGAGCCGAAGTATATCAAGCTGTATTATCTCCGGGATGACTTTCCGTACGATTATTATTTTTCCGTCTTGTAGCCCTTGGCCTTCCGGGGCCAACAAACCTTATTATATTATTCATGATCATTTCCTGCGCGTTCTCAGAAACGGGAATAGCTCTACCTCTCTACTGAACTTGCACCCCATACGGCACGAAACCTTTCTGAGTTTCACCTGGGCTGGACCAGCTGTAATGGGCCCACCCAGGAGCGTGACAGACGTGTCATAGACAGACGGTAGGTTTAACAACAACATTCCGGCAGGAACACAGATTTACCTGACAGACAAGGGTCTTTGATGCGGGAGGGCTATGGTGCGAGCGACTGTACCATGTTGGGGCCTGTGTCTTGTCAACTTGCGTGTAAGCTGGAGGTGTAAGGATCTCGTTGACCATGTCTCAGACGCTTGCTCACGGTAGTCGTGCATGGTTTTGACTATGCAGGGAACAGTTGCCGAGCACGGAAGTATTGTGCGTTTTGGACGATAGTTTGTAACTCTAGGGTGCGCGAGGTGAGAAACTATGGGATGGAGCAGTCGGCAGTGAACCAGACCACGAATGACTAGACTTTCTCCTGGGATGACCATTCTTGCGTTCGAGTGATTCACGACTGCTTTTTCTGAATTCTCCTGGAGGGCCAACTCCTTCCCACACCTGCACGCAAAAGCGATCGTGCAGCCCATTGCCAACACCAAATTAAATTGTGCCTTGTTGCCATCTCGGGAAATACCCGTTCCTATTTAATCTATGTTGTGCCTTATCAGTTAGTTATAAACTATATCCTTTCACTCTAGTTTATTTGTGGCGATCGCACTCACACGTTCGCTCAAATGAAGCCAGTTAGAGTGTATTGTGCAGATTTTAAATCAGTACCTATATTGAAAAATAACTATATCCCTAACTGCATATGTGTTGCAGGACATGCCTACTAATATGTCGCTAGTACCGTTGGCAGAGACGCAGGAAAAATAATTATATGTTTTAACACTAATTATCACAGAAAAATATCTCGTTTCAGGCGTGGCAACGTACGAACATTTTGCACAGAACCGTAATACTATACGTACACCGATGTGTTATAAATTGGGACCAACTGAAAAGTGCTTCTGCTCGATGTAATTGACACCAGCTGTTAATGAGACTACGGGATATAATCTCAACGAAGGACATCTCACCCAAGTGAAGGACTTCCTCGTTGAAAACCGTTTTCTGCTGGTGATTAACAAAAATTAATTATGTTATATTTGTAGAAAATGCTGTTCAACTTGTAGACACTACTTATAAGTATACTTTTTTCTCTTATTAAAAAAATGTAGACAGCATATTTTTCGCACAATGGCCTGTCAGAATCACAATTAAAGTGCTCTTGGGATGTACAGATAATAAAAACTAACTCACTTACCGAAATGAGATAATTCACACCATTATTATATATACCATGAGTTATTTTAAGGAATATTTAAAATCACGCAATAAAATGTTTTTGCAAAAGAAGGTTATTAGGTATTACATATTTTGAATTTTGACTGCAATTTTTGCTAAATTTTCTATAAATCATTTATTTTATTTTATTTGTACGTTTCAAATCACTAAAATTGTGGTTTTGACATGCCGCAATGCAAAAATTACGCTGTTAAAAATGTTCGTATATTCACATAAATTCTTACGGAAATATACAACTAATATACGGAAACGCGGTCCGCAATGACGGAAAACTGATCTAGGCCTCATAAATACAAAACACGAAAAGTCTACGTATTTCCTATAGCTTCGGGTTCCGGGCACGAACAATGCTGAGTCTACACGGCGACGCTTTCTTCGCCAGTGTAACCAGTACATTGTCGTTTCTGCGGCAGTTACGTTACCCACGCCACTATGATCTATTCTTTCAAACAGAAAAATAGTAGCATCAGGAGTATAAAACATTTAGAAACACATAACATATATTAACTTTGATGAGAAATAAAAAGTAGTTTATGGGACTGAAGTAGTAATATCATATTTTATATCCCAAAATGTTACGTGAACATAGTAGGTGAGTGGTTGGAGTCATGCACTTGTAACTATCTGACTCGGGTTCAAAAATATCGGTAAGGTGTAAAATATTAAACTTTAAAAAAATTTTTTTTTTGCACAGAATACTCACACAACAAAAATTAATGAATTTCTTCATAATCTCTTTTTTGTAAAACTGGAAGTATAAGCAACTAACTAGGAAATTAACAGAGAGATCCCGCGAATTCACGGGAAGTTCTATGAAATTTACGGGAAGACCGTTTTTTTTTAAATTTGTGTTTCCGTTATTTTACAAAGTGCTTACGGACACTTCTGGATAAATTTTTACAAGCACTTTTCCGTGAATTGAAGGAAAATTTTTTAACAATGTATGCGATATGCCAGGAAAGAGAACTTACAAGCAATGCCTACAAGTTGAACTTTTTGGTGACCATGCACCCTTAGAATGTGGGGTTTAAGCATGCGGATCATGAGTTTATGTAAGTTTTATTTCTGTTTGTTTTGTGAACATGTTAATAGTAAGCATACTGTTACCGTACACTCGTTCGTATCAACTTCACGGTCACACTTTTTCAACGCCTGAATAGGGAAATCTGGTCTGCGGTTACGTTAATTTCACGTACGACGAGAAGCTGTAAAATTGAGAGAAAGGTGTGCCATCGACGATTATTTCAAAAGTGTTCAACTGACTACAAATAGACTATCGGTAGGGCGCCACTGACTTTTCGCGTAAAAATCGGAGCACACAGTAGACTCCAATACTATATACACACCTCAGCTGTTGTTATACCTCCGTTGGCTGCTGGTGCCGTGTCCGTCTTTGACCAAACCACTCAGGACTAAGTAACTCTGACACTGAAAGTTTGTGATTCGTGCGCAAACGGTTAACACGGGCCAGAACATTATTTAGCCAATCAAAGTAGCTGGACGACCCTACAGTGCTTTGGGGTCTATCTTGTCTCGAAATCTTTCCGCGAAATGTCACTGCCGCTAACTATCGGTCAGGACGCTGGCTTCTCCCTCCGGGCAGTGACGGAAGAACACGCGCCGACGTCGAAACGCAGTCTTACCGCGGCGCGAAACGAAGACGAGGTAAACATCCCAGGAAGGCGACGGTAGCTCGTCAGACGCCTGGCTTGAAGCCCCAGTGACCCACACACACTACGCAGGACATCTCAACAGTCTGCAGGCGCACGCACGGCATACCTCCCCGCGCGCACGCGCATCGTAAACCGTACCCTGCCCAATCCGCATTCTGGCCCGGTCGCTCGGCCGGCCGGCCGTAAACCGGCGTTTACTGACTTGTCGTTGGAATTACGACTCGTAAACCACGCCCGAAGTGCTTTTCCTCGGATGGCTCATGCCTTCGCCAAGCGCCACTCGACGAACTCGGCTGAGAACGCGCCAAGTTCAGACATTGCTGTAGCCGTAGGCGACTAAGAGACACAGAAAATTGGTTCATTTTTGTTATGAACATGTGCAGCCTACCCACGCAAGTGACGATTTGAAATACGAATAATATACAGTTTTGGTTACAAACTTACGCACATAATATCTAACGCAATGTTTAAGATCAAGGTCTTACTCGTCTTGTTGCATTATCTGTTTTTTTTGCTAATTCTCGCTTTAAGAAATAAGTTAGGCATTTTTGTCACTGCACTCTTTTGTTGTTCATCTTTCAGATTATTACAAACGTAACTTCGAAACTGTTAGCGAATAGTATGCATGTGTTAAAACTAGCATAATATACAATTAACTCTCACTTATTTACTATGTTAATTTCAGCACTATAATTAAATAATAATTGTTCGATGTTATCTTTAAAAGCTGAAATCAACAAAAAAAAATGGCGACTAATAACTAGCTTCAGTGCACTGCACCAACATTCGCATGGAATATAACATTTGAATGTTTCTTCTAGAAAATTAAGCGTTTTCGAAATGCGTACTGATGGATGGAGAACAACACGAAGAAGAAAATATATTCACGGAAAGTCCATGTCTTCCTGACCACAGGCGCCGAATGACGACGACGTANCTACCCCGCCCCTTGCCAGGAGCTACGCGGACAAGACTGCGCATGAGCATGAACGCCGGTCTCCCCACCGGCATTAGCATTTCGCATGTTGACATCACCTGCCGGACTGTAGTCGAGGCGTGGCATCCACGAAGGACGAGCGGGTGTTCCTGATCGACTCGCCTGCCGTCGACGTGCAAGAACTTGTTTTAGTCCGCGCGTTGTGAAAACTTACTCCGCTGTCACCCCAAGTATTTTTAGACATTAACCTCTGAAAGCAGCCCCCTCCCCCCTTTTCCTGGTTTACGTACTTAAACATTTTCTGTGATATCATTGTTGGCGCATATCATGTATCTCAGCAGATTTAAATAAATGTTCTGCGAATATGAATTTTTCCCATGAAAGGTAAAAACTTATAATCTGATGCCTTATAGTTTTTCTTTTGTTATATTAAATGTAGTCAAAGATAACAAAAAATCGCAAAAAAAAACATTTTATAGTCTGCATGCGCAGTTTCCTGCAGAGGCACAAAAATAACACATGAAATGCAACACATTGTTCATTTACAACGTCGCCGCTAAATGCCTTTTTACAGCAATGTTTATAATAATTGCTCAAAATTGCTACCACCGACAGTACTGCAAGCTTGGTAGCGTCGGTGGAGTGATTGGCGAACAGATTCAAATACGCCGGGTATTTCACGCACGCCACCATTGTCAGCCAATCACGCCATATGCAGAGGTCGCCAAGCGTGCGTGACTGTTGGTGGATGCATTTCCAGCAACTGTTTTAACATTTTATGTACAGAATAACTCGTTAAGTATGCTGCAATTGAACATTTTATGTTTCCGTTAATGTGTTATGTTTTTGTGTTTGTGCCTCAACGCGTTACTCCCGCCCATATATTCCTATGAAATAATTGTTTGTTTTAGTGAGCTCTACCACCCCTCAATGTTTGTCCCATGATTTTAGAATCATCCTTTAAATATATTGTATATGTTGTGCTTTAAACTATTTGCACGAGTTACTAAGCTGTGTTACAAATGTTTCGACGTTTTAGTGGAGGCTTTCAGCGAGTGTCATGTCGATTACAAAAGTGATGTACGTGCGTACGAAATTGCATTGACCCATGGAGCAGCCTTGATTTTATACGTGACAGTGAAATCTGCAGTAACAACGTCTACATCTTTTAACCGTGAACGGCTGTTTCGACTGCAGTCATGTTTTAAAGGTCACGTATCTATGTGTAGACCTATACCACAAATTTGTAAAGTTTCCCGGAAGGTTTAAAACACAATGAGTTATTTGCCTTGACGTATTGTAAAACGTTTTGGACGTTAATCCGAGCGTGACTCTCTACTGTATTCTTATGCGTCACGTTGGGGCCTCACTTTAACGTATGTACTGTACTGTAACGTTGTTATGTTGCGACACTTTATTTTCCCCTGGAATGAAACTGAAAATTTGTATTTGTTGTGAGAGATGTTGCTAATAATATTAGTACATTAAACATTGCTGTACGTACTATGACCCGGACTTGACAACACACTTGCTTGTAAAAAGTACTCTTAACAATAAGACACTAAAAATATTACCCTTTTTATAAGTTTCAAACTACGGCCAAAACTACCAAAAAATAATAACACTACACATCTGGAGGAGCAACGTTTACTGACGACCAGAATTATGTAGAGCAGCTGTTAAAATATTTCATCAAGTTTAAAATTAGGATAACATGTGCAGCTTTAAAATAAATTAGCGATCTGAATTTTAAAAAATTAAATTCAAACAGTATGGCAGACTTGCTCCGTAGTAATTAATTTTACTTTACAGTGTCGTAAAAAAAAGGTTTTCTCTCACACCTCAATTAAAATGAAATAATAAAGTAAATTTGGTTAGCTCAGTTTCTTTTCGGTTGAACATGATTGCTCTTGACACTGCGAGATGTGTAGGCAAATGAAGGCGCAAATGAGGTTTTAATAGCTTGTTAGAGATCACCAGAGAATGATTATAAAATGTTTGATAGTTAACAAAATCAGGTCGAAATTAGCAAGAATTCTCTATTGGCAACATAAAATAAACCGCATACCTCTGTAGAAACATCAGGTCTGTAGCCAGAACACGTCGAACCAGCTCTCGGAGTCTTGATGTAGGTACCAGCCCTGGATATCAAGTCTTCTGTAGACCGAAATTTCATAATTGCAATTTGCCGAGTTTTAATTAAATATCATCTGTAGCCCTCTTATTTTTTTTCACGAACACTGCTGATGACATTAAAACCATTTTGGCACCCGAGTAATCTAAGCCATCTAAGAAAAATCTTCTTCCAGCTACATGTAAAACATTAATTAAAACAAAGGAAATTTTAATTAACCTGGCCAATATAGGGACTAACTCGGAGCTGCGTTCAAAAATGCCGCGATTAAAATACTACGTACGGTCAGTGATGACCATTTCTTAAAAAGACAAACACATACCAATTTAAATAAAAATACAAAAATGAAAACTGCTTAAAATTACATGTAAAAATAAATAAAACCTTTTAAACATATTCAAAACTTGAAACAACAGGAAAAAATACCATATTATTTAATTTATACGTAACACGTAATGTTGAAAATTAAAGTTCGTATGCCAATAGTAATGTCAAATTGAGTAATAATAAATTATACGTAAACTGTAGCAAAATAAATATCTTGGAAAAACCATAATAGTCAATACCACCATGAAATATTATACGTTAGACTATCTGTGATTTGAACACTTGCCACGGCTCAACAAGTTGCAACAAATGCTAAATTCCAACCAGTAAAACTCATACAGTAATGCTACAATTAAACTGGCGTATGCAGTACGAATTGGTTGAAATGTGTATTTCTGGGAACATTTAATACTGCACATGCAGTATATCAGTACAGAAACTTTCTTAAAACACAGGGGTGGGTGACAAAATTTTTATTACTAGGACCTAGAATAAGGTTATATATTTAGTTCCTATGCTACAATGAGCNCAGGGGTGGGTGACAAAATTTTTATTACTAGGACCTAGAATAAGGTTATATATTTAGTTCCTATGCTACAATGAGCACACATGAAAGACTGCATTCTTGTTCAGTGTTTTCGCATTGGGGTTATGAACTTGAACGACGTGCCATTTTATCCCTTTTACTGTCCGACTACTGCTTCAACAATACAGCACAGCTGAGATTTGCAGGACCGCTAAATATCGTATATTTTTTTACTTACAGTATGGACATATAAATAGGAATTTGCAATTCTGCTGTTCAAATGCATGTGCAACATTTGAAATTTACATCTACATTTTTCACATTACAAACACGAAACGTACCATAATATGTTCCATAAGCTTTCACACAATAAGGCACGAAATAAATATATCACGTCAGACAATAAAAACAACTATTGCTTTTATTGCTCCGTGCACAGTTATTTCAAGTCTGTAATAACTGTCAGCGCTACAGATAACGTAATAAATAAACCGTGCAGGTATTTACTTTTGCAAAAGCTATTTTAAATAAACGCTTCAGTATCGCTTTCACTTGTTTATAGCCTCGCACGGGGCGGCGAATAACAAACCGAGACACATCCGATACCATCTCGGGACATAGAGAATATACGCTCATAAATACGTTGCGCGAGTTAAGGATTAGTCATGGCTTTCTATCACCCTAGATGGTAGCACATGTGTAATGCCAAACTGAACGTTCTGGAACACCGGCCAGAGACACTACTTTCTTGCGTTGTAACATGTCACCGAGTTAAAATTTACAGACTTCTACAGGTTCGAGCAGAGATAGTCTGTTGATTGCCTGCTGCCACAGCTAGAACACAGAAAAAATAATAATACAGAGGTTAAAAGGCCTCTTATTCCGGAAACTCCAGCAGCACACGCCACCAAAATTGAGTCATTAGCCAGCCACATGTCGAAACGCCGTTGACCAATCAGCACATGCTAACTTTCAAGCCAGCCAATAGGGTACATTTCGCAGCACGTGGTAGCCAATCAGACGCAAGGCCCGTTCCGAGTCATTTTACTTAACTGCAGCGACACGTCGGTAACCAGGCCAGGCGAAGAATCCAGAACATGTTATAGATAAAAAAAAAAAAAAAAACAGCACGGAAGCACCAGCGGATCTCATCTCCTATAGCGCCACGGTATTTGGGACAATCACGCCACCAACGGGGTCTATCAGTCTGTGGACTCCCGCCGAGAGCAACCCTCAAGATGCAGCTTGGAGTGTCGCTTGTCTATTTCCGACACAAAATTCAGCCTACGGTGAGGGGACAGTCTGGTTAATCATATAATGTAATTGATTAGGACTTCCTTAGCCAATAGCTTGTATTTAAGTACTAACAATAGTTATATTTAACTCCGTTCAGTCTTCATAAGTAACTTCAGCTTAGTTATACGTGAACTTTCCCTATTGCCTAGAGTAAAAATATAAAAACGCAACATCATGGTAAGTGTATTGTTTTTTTTAGTTTTATTTAAGAACTCATCATTTTTCACTTCTACGAAGAAAAAAAACACCACGGATTTAGATCTCTCTCTGAGATACTTGTGTCCTCCGACAAATTAAATCTTCTCTNCTCTCTGAGATACTTGTGTCCTCCGACAAATTAAATCTTCTCTCCGACTCTTGAGCTTTTGCCCAATTCTTAGATTTATTTCCACCTGTTCAGTCCGTCTTTATTCATCTTCGTTGCAATGTTGTTCAACCTGATCCCGCTGGTTTAGCGTGCCGCCACCTGCTAAGGAGGAAATCCGACGTCCGACGACATGGCTCATAAGCTGCGGATTGCTTCGCCAAATAGGATGATGCGAGATGCGTTAAAGACTCCGCATTCAAAACGCATCAATACTGCTTTAGTATTGGTTACGCAATTCTTTGTTTTGTAATCTGTGTTACGGCATGTTCTACGAGTGGTTCGGGAACGACCGTAAAAAGTCATTTGCCTTAGTGCAATAAATGGTACAACGCGAACGCAATGGTATAAGAAGATAGAAATTGTGGCACCACTCCACTANTTATGCAGTTAAAAACCTAAATGCCCTGCTGCGGTGATTTGTAGATTTCGTTCTTTTGGTAAAGTATAATTCCATATAAGTTTTGAGAGATAAGATAAATAAAAATAACAACTGCGAAAATCGCGAAATATGTCGTTTTAGCATACAAAATAAGGCAACACAATCATTTTGGTTATAAAATACGGGAAGTCGGACACAGCTTAATCTTGTCCTGGAAGATGACGCAAGGAAATTTCGACAACAAACCTTCACAATGAAATATTTTCCCCCTTCCGATAGGAATTGCAAAAGTACTTTTGCACTGTGCTTAGATAGCACATAGTGCAATTTTATTCAAATACATTTTCCAACTTATCTGTGTTTGTGATTGACAGATACAAAAATTTGTGTTAATGGTGAACTCCGTGGCAAAGGTCGCTTGATACTTAGTTACCTTCGGGAGATAGTTTCCAGGATCGAGTACAAGGTAAGCTTTGCATCCCTTTCTTAAATGTAAGTTTAATATTAGTTTGGCACGTAAGACGCTTCCTAAATGGCCAGCTGCCGTGAAGTGGAGCGATTAGTAAGCAACCGTTAAAAGAAAAAANTGGCACGTAAGACGCTTCCTAAATGGCCAGCTGCCGTGAAGTGGAGCGATTAGTAAGCAACCGTTAAAAGAAAAAAAATCTACTAACACCATCGCTTGAATTTTACCAAGCTGAAATAGCCAATTCGCTAATGGTAGGTTAAGTAACNGAAAAAATCTACTAACACCATCGCTTGAATTTTACCAAGCTGAAATAGCCAATTCGCTAATGGTAGGTTAAGTAACAATATTTTACGTAATGTATACATTACTGTACATTGTGTTAAAGTCACATAACATAACTGTGTGTTGTTTGGGTAGTAATATTACGCAACGTGTCATTAAGCTATATAATATCATGTTAAATGATGTTATGTTACGTAACGTAAGTTAATTCAGTTGTGTTATGTTGGGTTATATTTGGTTTGGTTGGATTATTTTGGATTAGGCTGCAGTAAGATCTCTGCGTTAGGTTAAATTAGAGTGTGTGAAATTACATTAGGGTGGGTTAGGTTAGTAAGCATTTGATTATACTAGATTAAATTTTTCTTGGATTTGTAAAGTTGAATTAAGTCCGCTGTTTGGTTCAGTTAGGTTGTGTTGTGTTATGCTAGCCCCAGTAGCAACCTACGTTGGCCCACCGTTGGTACTTGGTTGGAAAGTTTGGCTGTGTGTTGGTTTGGATCACACATGTTAATACAACATTGGCCAAACGAAGAATGCCAACAAAAATGTGCTACCACGAAAATGTTACGAGATTACTTAGCACCCTCGTGACAATAATTAACTAATTCATTAAATTCCGTAACCTTTTGCAAATTTGAAATGGTTGGTTTTTCGGTCGGTAACAAGTTGGTAAACATACTGTTTGCAATATGTGGTGTGTATTTTTCTGTTGAGCCAACGCTGGGGAAACAATATTTTATGTAAAACTATGGAACAACCTTATTGAATGAAAATTATGCCACTTTCTTGTATTTTATATAATGCGAAGGTACTTCATGATGTGAGATATTTCTTTTTGAAATATGATTTGCTGGTTATATGTTGTGTTAATGTTGGGAGCACAACATTTGGTAATTGGTACTAATTGTTAAGTTGGGCCAACTATGTAACCAANTATGTTGTGTTAATGTTGGGAGCACAACATTTGGTAATTGGTACTAATTGTTAAGTTGGGCCAACTATGTAACCAATATTATGTCAACAATAGTAATGGCCATATTTATGATGAAATAAAACCACAATTGGGTATTTTTGTTTAAAAGCTATATTCTACCACATAACCCATGTTTTATTTTTCAATTGACTTCGTTGGTGATGTGTTGGTTACTTGTTGGAAAACATACTGTTGGCATTTCGTATGTAAACATATGCTNCAATTGACTTCGTTGGTGATGTGTTGGTTACTTGTTGGAAAACATACTGTTGGCATTTCGTATGTAAACATATGCTGGGCCAACAATGTGTAACCAACATTATGTCAACAAAGGTAATTGCCATATTTCGAATGAAGTAACGCTAGAATTTTGGATTACCGTGTTTAAAAGCAACTACTTTAGCACTAAAACCAATGTGTTATTTAAAATTGGCTTCGTTTGTGATGTGTTGGTTACTTTTCGGAAAACATACTTTTGTCATTTGGTATGTAAACTTTTGTTGGGCCAACTTTGTGTAAACAACATTATGCCAACAAAGAAAATTGCCCTATTTCTGATGAAATTACACTATATTTTCGTATGATTGTTTAAAAGCAATGTTTTTAAAACACACCATGTCTTATTTAAAATTGAGTTGATTGTAATTGGTTATGTCATGGTTACTTGTCGGTAAACATACCGTCCGCATTTGGTATGCGCTGTATAACTAAGTTGGACCAACACTGTACAACCGACATAAATTCACTAATAGAAAATAATAGTTTTAAATTGAAAAACACTTTTTCACAACACATAAAATAATTACCAAATGCAATTTTTTATTAAAGTGTGTTTTGTTCCACGTGTGTTAAGACAATTTTGTGAACATAACAGTTGGTGATTGGTTATTTTTGTTATATTGGGACAACTTTGCATAGCAGAAATTATGCCATATTAGGATGTTATTATTTTTTCTAAAATAAATATATACATAATTTATTTAATTTGCTTAATAATTAAACATTTTATCACGGAGATCCTTTAAAAATAAATTGGTTCTTCTAACTTGTAGTAGTAAAAACTTACTTAAATACACAAAAAGGATCACACATATCAAACTGCAATAGTTTATATGCCTCCTCGCCTCTAATTGGAAGTCACAGTAGTCTCGTGGATAAAATCTCGTGAATCTAGTGGCGCAAGTTCGAATCCGACATACACCGAGGATACATTTAGGATATAATATAAAGTTAAAAGTGATAAAAAATGATAAGTTAAATACATTTTTTTAATTTTAGGTTAATGGGTTAAATTTATTTAAAACCCTGGTAACCAATGGTGGCAGAACATTGTTTATTGCTTGGCATTATGTATGCAATAACACATCTTGCCAAAAATTTACCAACTGTGGGTAAATGACTCTGTGAATGTCTTTATAAAAGAAAAAAGACACTACTCTTAAATTTTTGTACACGATCATAAAAGAGTGTTGGGCAAACAATTTATTTCANTATAAAAGAAAAAAGACACTACTCTTAAATTTTTGTACACGATCATAAAAGAGTGTTGGGCAAACAATTTATTTCAGTTGGCAACTAAAATAAAAATCATGTTGGGCCAACGTAATCCCGAGTGACATTTCGGCGTTGGGCCAACGTAATATNTTTGGCAACTAAAATAAAAATCATGTTGGGCCAACGTAATCCCGAGTGACATTTCGGCGTTGGGCCAACGTAATATACAAACGTTGACTCAGTGGTAGAGCCAAACGTTGGGTCAACGTTGGCCCAACCAATTTTGTTACAGGGAAGATGGATTAGCATGGGTTGATTGGCATTCGTTTGTTTATGTTAGGTTGGGTGTATTTGTATTGTTAGAAGTCGCCAGAGGAGCGTATCCGAGATCGTGAGGGATGAAGGTCTTAATAAAAATAGAACAACTCAATTCGATTTTAATTTATTCACACAGCTATTATTATCTACAGCATTAATTTATCTATCTCAACTGTTACTCTTTTTATTTCTCAATGCGCACAGTATTTAATGTCTATCACAACTATAATTAAAGCCCTACTTTGTGTATTTCTGTTACAGTCAATTAACTCACACTCATCATTAACACACATCCAGTCTGTCTGTTGCCATCATTTGAAATGTTTTGATTCACGCATACAGTACAGTAATCCAGCTTGCCAGTCGCACTCTTCACTGCACCGATGCCTGCATTCGCACATTTTACTCCCGCTGATCACTTCCGGCACCACTCGTTGATCTTCTGGGTCGTCGTTTATTGCTTAAGGCCGCACAATCGCCCAATCTCTCGATCCCCATGAGCTCCAGGCTTGGAGGCCCGACGCGCTTTTATAGTATCAGCAGCCAGGATCTGGAATATTCCCCGCACTCCGAGTCACGCTGAGAGAGGCAAGGACGATCAAAACCAGAACATTATTCAGATAAACGCATAAATTCAATCAGCTGAAGGCCAGTAGCGCGCGAGCCACAAAAGAGTTATCGCGGTGGTACGCTTCTCCTAACAAGATACCTCCGTCGTGGATTATCGCACGCCTTACCTTTCAAGATTCCTCAATTATTGCCACCCGTTATATCACTACTTTGTCCTCCACACACTCTTCGCTCGCTCGCGTGATGTAGAGCGGCGATCACGTAATACTGCCCCCTCCTCAAGTATGTTTGTGCCGAACAGACTCAGCAACATCCGGACCTTCGTAGAGTGCAAGTCGGTCGATTTGGGCAGCCTTCGGTTCCGCCCGAGATCCTTGACGACAAATCCGAAAGACCACATCATTGATTTTCTTCAGAATCCTGTTGGTGCCCTGCCAACCTATATGTAGATCCGAGTAACCTTTTCGTCTCTGTGGGTTGTACAGCCACACCAGTTGTCCTTCGTGAAATACCTAACCCGACATTCTCCTTTCATACCTGGCGTTTATCCTGTCACTATAGGGTCGTTTGAGCCTTACAGGAGGACTAATCGCTTCATTACCGGTTTCAAAAATTGAAACAACTACAGAATTCCCCCTTGCATCTTTCTTTAGAATTCGGTTTCCAATCTTAAAAGTGACGGCATTTGCAGTGGATGTTGCGTGTTGTGGCTGCATCCTCGTCCAACATGTCCTGAAGCACTGGTAGCTCCTGTTGACTGCCCCACACACCTTCTCGAGCTCACGCAACTGGTTCTTTGCCCCCGAACCACTTCCTGAATGGGACCGCTATCTTCAGCGCCACCACTAAGAGGGGACATGACATCATTCGCTCCATGCCATGTGTTCCTTTCACTGCTATGTGGCGCAGAGTACGCATGGCATCTGGACAGCACTCGCAAGTTATCATGTGCATTTTACAACTTCTTTGTGAGGTGTGCAGTCTGCACCATTAGTTTATCCACGCGATGTCTCAGTGGTTGGACGTATGCCCGAAGCTCACAAATTTATTCGCTCAAGTGCTTGCACGTGCTCATCGAAGCCATTTGTTCTTCACCTCGCTGCCCCTATTCCTGCTTGTGCTTCTGTTTCTGCTGCTGTTGTGGGCCATAGGCTTTCAGGTGCCCCAGCTGTACACATGACCAACGCTCCCGCCGTTTGGGTGGGAGGCTGTGAAGATCTGTGGCACGTACCCTGGAAGCGATGTCCCTCAAAGCCACCTGCAACTCCTCCACCGTCTTCGTTATTCTGTCTTCGTCGCCTTCGTTCAGCGTCACTTCCCGTACCGGACGTCAGTGTGCGGACCCCTGTCTTGCTGACTCCACTTCCAGATCTCGGGCCAGGGCGTCCCACATGGTGTGAGGTGCAGCCAGACGTACCACTTGCCATACCTCTGTGTCGGCGATGGCATCGACGAAGAAGCCGACTGCAATGATGTCTGGCGCCTTCTCGGAGCACCCTTCCAGAGATAGTTGAGACAGCCGCACTATGTCTTGCCATAGCTCCTGCAGTGGCTCCCCTTGTCACTGAATGCGGCTTCGCAGATGGACGTGGTGTGCATGTCGCAGGTATCGGTCGCCGAAACGTAACTCCAAGGCAGACATGCAAACGCCAGGGTAGGGTACTCCAGTCGATGTCGCTCTGGCAGAGATTGTAGTTTGCTGTGTGCAGGGCCTCTCAGTACAGCCGCGAGGTAGTAAACCCGCTGCTAGGCTGACTAGCCATTCAGGGTGGCGACCATTTCAAACTGGCGTTGGTACTCCCGCCAGGAATTCTGGCCATCGTAAGGGGCGGGCTTAATTGAGATTCCCCAGTACTGGCTGCGCGACACCGATGCCGCAGAGCTGCGGACTATGCTCTGAGGTTGCTGCATTGTTTACGACTTGCACAACTTCCTCACTTTTCTCGGCTGACGGAGTGATGTTAGTGGAACTCCGTTGCTGAAGAAATTCCTCCGAGTGCATCTCTATTACACTGATCTTGTGTTTCATTTCATTCGCGACACTGTTCATCCTTTCACTGACACAGACTATTTTCTTGTCTGTCCACGCAGTCATATTGTGTTCACCGACTCTCTAATGCCTTCTATTTTCCTGTCTACATTTTCTATTTTCTAGTCCACATTCTCATTTACTGTGACTATTGTCCTATATACTAATTGACTTATGTTAGTTATCTAGCTGTTTGCATTCTAGTTTACCCTACTTATCACAGAACTAATTAGGGATTTTACAGTTTCTTTGACACTTTCTTTCATGCTACTAATACGGGTATTTACAGGTTCGTTCCCACTACTGATTTTGTTATCAAGGCTATTAACACTCACGTTAACATTAACCATTTCGCTAACTAGTGTCTCAATTAATGCTCGTAGTCCTTCCAGTTCTGCATAATTTTTTCTAGTTGACATTCACTGCGATGGTAGTAAATAAAAGTCTTAATTTTTGCGGTCTACAACTATTAAAATTATTTCTGATATTTTTTAAATGTTACTAATTACTTGCCTATTGCCTAACTTAATTTGCAATTGAATGCTTCCATCCCTCTTCCGACACCAGTATTATAAGACGGCAGAAGGTATATCCGAGTTCGTCAGAAATGTAGGTCTTAATAAAAACAAAATAACTAAATTTAATTTTTATTTATTCACACAGCTATTATTATTTTCATCATTAATTTATCTATCTCCACTGTTACTCTTTTTACTTGTCAATGCGATCAGTATTTAGTGTCTACCTCAACTCTAATTAAAGCCCTATTCTGTGTATTTTGGTTACAGTCAATTAACTCACACTCATCAATAACACACATCCAGTCTGTCTGTTGCCATCATTTGAAATGTTTTTGATTCATGCATACAGTCCAGTAGTCCAGCCTGCCAGTCGCACTCTTCACTGCACCGATGCCCGCAGTCACACATTTTACTCCCGCTGATCACTTCTGGCACCACTCGTTGCTCTTCTGGCTCGTCGTTTATTGCTTAAGGCCACACAATCGCCCAAACTCTCGATTCCCATGAGCTCCCGGCTTGGAGGCCTGACGCGCTTTTATAGTATCAGCAGCCAGGATCTGTAATATTCCCCGCACTCCGAGTCATGCTGAGAGAGGCAAGGACGATCAAAACCAGAACATTATTCAGATAAACGCATAAATTCAATCAGCTGAAGGCCAGTAGCGCGCGAGCCACAAAAGAGTTATCGCGGTGGTACGCTTCTCCTAACAAGATACCTCCGTCGTGGATTATCGCACGCCTTACCTTTCAACATTCCTCCATTATTGCCGCCCGCTATCATATCACTACTTTGTCCTCCACACACTCTTCATTCGCTCGCGCGATGGAAAGCGGCGAGCACATAACAGTAATGAGTAAGGTTAGGTTTAGTTGGGTTAGCTTGGGTTGAGTTAAACTGGCTTAGTGTGGGTTGGGTGGTGTTAGGTGGGGTTAAGAGACTGAATGAACTTTTATTTCAACGACGTAGCCTATGTCCATAGCAGTTAGTTAAATTACATCATTTTGCTAGGTTAAACTCTTAGCTGATTCCAACATATCCAACGCGTTCAAATCCTCCGCGCTTCTTTATACTGTTTACAAAAATCTAAATCTGATACTTACAAGACTCACTTTCCGCGTCAATGTCATTGCATTTATTCTACGGTCAAAAGACACTCTGCGCAAGAATCACAGACTTGTAGCTTAAAGCGCATTTGACGGTCGTGGGGCAGCACCGCCAGAGTGATCTTTAGAATGCAGGTCGAAAGAGGGACCTTAAGCACACGAAGGAAAGAAATGAGGATGTGTCCACAATGACAATGCGTACCCCGAAGAGATCCAACGTTCGTCCTGTCTACACCCGAGATCAAACACTAAACAGCCGCGTCTACAAAGACCAGCTCGCTAATTGCTTGGCACGAGAAGTCTGCTGTCCCCGCTTTCCTTCCCCGTACCAAGGACTAATTTCCAACATCTTCTACGAGAACTAAACACCCTGACGTATAAAACATGATTGCAAACAACGTCTTTATAGGTGATGTTTATTTCTACCCCTCGTCCCCTTCTGTAGAGTTCGGCCCACAAACTCTGAGGAGCTCCGAAACAGCGAGAGACCTTGTTGTTTTCTTGGTGGACAGCGATATCCGTGGCGAAAGTGGCCCGCAGCTGAAGCGACATCGGAAGCCGCTTGTCGGAGCAGAGGCGGTCGTAAAGACTCGTGTTGGGCTAATAGGCTGCCCGCAAATGACAGGGTTATGTTCGTCTCGTGCGCCGCCAAGTTGCACCGCGTCGTGGGTACTCTGGACGAGGGGAAAGGAGGACGGTGTAAGTTTTCCGTCTCCCGGGGCACGTGGTGTTTACCCAATAAACAGGCCCGGTCCGCGGCCATCTGGGAGCAGCCCGCGACATTCGCCGCATGCCAACTATGCTGTCCAAGGCGCAGCATTTTACCGTGCGCGCGCACAGGAATTATAGCATCCTCTCCTTGTAATTTATCGTGCTCTGGTGCCGGAATTTTTGCGCATAATTGCCACAGTTCATCGTACGCACACGCCGGAATTATCGCGTATTCTCCTTGGAATTTATCGTACTCCAGTGTAGGAATTTTTGTGTGTAATAGGGCCTACTCACAGTTCATTGAACGCACGCAGCGGAATTATCGCATCCTCTCTTTGCAATTCATCGTGCGCAGGTGCCGGAATTTTCGTTTTTAATACTCGCATTTCTCGTACGCATGGGCTGGAATTATTGCATCTCTGGCACGTAGAAAAATAACTTCGATCGTATATCATGCTTAGTACACACTAAACTCAATTCTCTCTTTCTGGAGAAATGTTAAACTCTACGAATACGTGAACGGAGATCGGTCTCGAAAATGTTTCGTGCCAAGACAATATAATTTTCAAACCTCTACAAATGGATAACGCTTTAAGAAAAAATGGCGTAGCTTTTTACGGTTTATGGACTTTCATTGTCACAGTAGCAGAAATATCGTTGAACCAGCCAATATATAAGGCAGCCAGTAATTAAATAAATGCTAGATGGGCACAGAACAATGAAAACCAACGGAAGCTCTACTGTTTTCGCGATGAATAAACTTCACTAAGATGAAAGTTGCAGTGTTTCCAGGAATAATTTAACGGATAGGACCTATTCTACTCTTCGTGGCAGTTACTATATTTAAGCAAGCGTGGTGGGAGAAATGCCACTATTGCGCTTGTTGTCTGGCTTTTTATAAACAATCACGTCTGACAGCTGCAGTAGAGGAATGTACTTTTGTACTTTAATGCTGTGCTCTTAGCTTGTAGCGTT
>NQII01006994.1:17057-65569 GCA_002778355.1 Clitarchus hookeri | reverse complement strand
GCTCTGATTGGCTGGCGAGTAGGTCACCTGGCTCTGATTGGCTGGCGAGTAGGTTCCCACGTAGCAAGAGATAGTGGTTTTACTGATGGCATTGCTGGATTACTGCAGGCCCAGAAAACTTTTGGGTCTACACAATTGGCCCTGCTATGGTTAACTGCTGGCACCAGGACATTTGGCATACCATTTATAGCACACTGATGGAATGTTCATGGAAAAGAAACTAATGGTTGAGAGTAGGTGAACTACTAATGGCCCGTAAATGGCTTACCAACTGTATTGCATCAATGGCCGCACGTAACCTATACCTATTACTGGTGAAAGTATGGGTAGCCATCTGTAGGCTATTTGATGGCTGTGAAGTGGTACATAGATGGACCATTGCTGGTGAAATTTGGCTTATTATGGGAATTTTTACTGCCCCAACCTTCACAGAGAGCTTCTTCAAAACTACACACTCACGTATACGTTTATGCATATATGCGTGTGTTTAATATAATTATTGATCACATGATACAATAAGTAGGTTATATGTTAATACATAGTGATGGAAATAGCTATGGCAAAATGCTGTATATACAGCATTACACGTGACTTCGTGACTGGTATTGAATAATTTGACATATGTAATGTTTTGCACGTACGACTGCATATAATTAAAATGACGAGTTATAAAACACTATGTATAACCACCTTTGGAAAATTAACATTGAAAGGCTTTTGTTTGTTTCACATCATTAAAATGTTCATGCCATCTGCATTTTAAAACAGACGAATAGCATCCAGGTGATCTAAAAATTACACTAAAGGCAAGTTTTGTGGTTAATATCGCTATTCAGGAAGGAAGTTTTCTCTAAAAAACAGTATTTTTTTTTGTTTATCTGCGTCTTTTTAAAAACTGATTTTTTCGCATGATAAATTTTAAGGCTACGGATTATCTGGTGTAATTTATATTATATTGTAATATAATATATTATAATATAGTTCACGTAAGTGTGAGACTACACAGTGGAATAAAGGTTAGCATAATGGGCTGTCACTGCTAGGGGCGTAAGTTCACGCCCCCTTCCCTCCCCCGGAAGTATACGAGTTTCATGGTGTATAATGTGTTTAATAGTGAAGTAAACGAAATTTAAAAACGAAGGAAAGTTGAGAAAGATGCTAAAAATAATAATTTTTAGAGATAGTGTTTGACATATGGTGGAAGCACTGCTAGCAATCATTAGGCCGGGCATCTGTTGGCTGTGAAGTGGTACATAGATGGGTCATTGCTGTTGTAAGCCTATGGGCCATGTTTGGGCCATTTGTGTTCACCACACATGGGCCAGTCATGGGCAGGGTATGGCCAGTTAGCGACGCCACTCCAGGACCATCACAATGGTACCGGGCGTCGGTTAGGGGCCGCACTGTCAGTGCTTGTCATTTAAGAACAAGTGCTGAAGAAAGGCGGAAAAAAAAAAAAAAAAATTTATTAATTTATTTTGTGTGGTTAGCAATTTATAAACCATTATGGATGCATTGTTCATAGTGAAAGTGAAAAAAAAAATTAAATTAGTTCTTACACTCTAAATACAAAACAGTTAAAACTGCTCCAAGTCAGCTAATCTGATTGCAGGTCTGTTTAAACTGTTCCACTGAAATCAATAAGATTCATCTGATAATTTTACTTGCTGGTATTCACTGATTAAACTGTAATTTATATTGATTCATAGTGAATTGCACTGGCCTGGCAGTTAAACCTCAGCGCATTCAACTGATTCATTACTAGATAAAGGCTTTTCACCATAAAGTGAGCACTTTTGAATTGAACCTTTGAAAAATGTCACTGGCCCTACCTGCATATATTTTAATTGGCACACAGAGTTGCATGCACCCAGTAAAGTTGGTAACGACGGAGGTAAAGTNTAAACTGTTCCACTGAAATCAATAAGATTCATCTGATAATTTTACTTGCTGGTATTCACTGATTAAACTGTAATTTCTATTGATTCATAGTGAATTGCACTGGCCTGGCAGTTAAACCTCAGCGCATTCAACTGATTCATTACTAGATAAAGGCTTTTCACCATAAAGTGAGCACTTTTGAATTGAACCTTTGAAAAATGTCACTGCCCCTACCTGCATATATTTTAATTGGCACACAGAGTTGCATGCACCCAGTAAAGTTGGTAACGACGGAGGTAAAGTNCCCCTACCTGCATATATTTTAATTGGCACACAGAGTTGCATGCACCCAGTAAAGTTGGTAACGACGGAGGTAAAGTAATTCTTTGACTTAAGGTTTAATTAAAAATTTTAGATAAACATTTATGAAAACAAAAATGATCTATTTTACATCCCGCATTTTTTAAGCATATACGTAAGCGTAAGAATGAGTAAATTTGTAAAATAATTGTTTTTCTAATAATTTTAGAGTTTTATTTGAATGACACAACAATAAAGTGACCAGGCCCGTGGCAATGTTAATTTTTCATATGGCGGAAGAATACTGTGCATACAAGCAGATCTTAAGCAGGGTTTTCAAAACTGCTCGGATTTGCTTCGAACAGCCTATAACAGCTCATTAACTAGAAACCGACANTTACATCCCGCATTTTTTAAGCATATACGTAAGCGTAAGAATGAGTAAATTTGTAAAATAGTTGTTTTTCTAATAATTTTAGAGTTTTATTTGAATGACACAACAATAAAGTGACCAGGCCCGTGGCAATGTTAATTTTTCATATGGCGGAAGAATACTGTGCATACAAGCAGATCTTAAGCAGGGTTTTCAAAACTGCTCGGATTTGCTTCGAACAGCCTATAACAGCTCATTAACTAGAAACCGACATACAGCATGCGCCTTCAGGGCCTCTCTCCCAGTCGTCTTGACAGTGACGTGTGCAAGCGCAGTGTACTTGAGATTCCGCCATTCTCTGAGTGGCCGATGTTAGATTTGCACTGCGACGTGTGCTGCCGAAACGGACACGTTTCCAGTTACCCCGTGTGATTCTTCGTGATGTTGCGACGCACCATCTCGACGACCGGCGCCTGCAGTCGGCGCGCGTGAGCCACGCGACCGGAAGGACATTCCGCAGCTCCGAGTAAGGGTGCGGAGGGAAGGGAAGTCGCGTGGCTAGGCTCGCTCTTGCTTGTTCGACAGCTCTCGCATCCGAGGATGTCGTCAATCGTCTCCCCTATTGGGAAACGACTCGACGCTGAATAAGGTCATCTCTTAAGCCCGAGATACACGAGGCTAGTATTCCGAAGCCAGGATAGTAAGCTAGTAGCTTGCCTTCTAGCCTGCTTTTGAAGCTAGCTACTAGCTTGCCTTAGCACAAGCTAGGGCGGTTTACATGATGCTAGGAAATGAAGCCAGTATCCCTGCAGTGTAACAATACGTTCGGTCCGCGGAAAAAATGAACAGCATTTGTAAAAGAAAATCAATTCGATTACAACAGTTACTTCGGGAACTATGCCAATTTGCAGTAGAAGAATTAATAGAAGTTTTGTTACAAAAACGTATTTGGACAAAACCATGGATTTTAAGAAGGAATGAACGTGGATCATCTGCATGGCTTCTAGAAGAACTTCGCAATGAAGATCTAGGCGAGTACAAGAGTGTTCTGCGAATGATGCCAGAAAAGTTTGATATTCTGTTGAGTCTTGTGAAGCCCAAAATACAACGAGTGAATACTATTATGAGAGAGGCGTTACCAGCAAGAGTAAAATTGGAGATCACTTTAGATTTTCTTTCGTCCGGCATTAGTTACAGGAGACTCAGTCACTTTTATCGGGTTTCAAGATCTTCCATATCTAGATTTATACCAGAAGGATGTGTCGAAATATACAAGGCATTGAAAGAAAACATTAAGGTTTGTAATATTAAGTTTTTATTTTTTATTTATTAAATTTTTTTTGTAGTAAAGTAGTAAGATAATGTAATAAAAAAAATATGCATTGATACATGCTGCAGCAATAGGATTCTAGATATCCTGGCCTGGAAAATGGAAAGTAATCTCATCAAGATTTTGGGAAGAAGGATTTTGTTGTTGGTAATGAGCTTGATATTCGGTTGTTGCTAAATTCGAGGCACCTGATGAAAGTGGCATTGATAAAGTATTGTTTGTCGTGTGCGAGTCTGAAGAGTCTTGACTAGGCGACTGGTATGAACATATTGTGTTGCCATCATTTATTAAATCTTCCATTCGACTACGAGATAATATAGCATTGATTTCGTCCCGAGTGTTAATAGCCCGTGCAGTAGATAACATTTTAAGTTGACTAGCTACATATGATCCAAAAATATCGTGCTCATTTTGTTGTGGCTCGCACACTGGTGTACTTTTTAAATCATCCTTGATCAGCCTTAATTCATTAACCAATGTTGCCACTTGCGCAATTTTTCTCTTCTTCGGAGCTGGTGTCGCTGGCACTTTGCCCTGTGATTTATTAGCAGATGTCGGTGTTTTCACAGCTGGTTGCATCATATTAGCTGATGAAGATGTAAATGGCTGAGATGAAAAATCTTCTGAAGTGTGAACATCTTCACCGTCATCAATGCAACTTTCAATATTGGTTTCGCTGTTATCTTGCTGTTTATTTATTGCTGATTCTTGAATGTCCTAAAATAAAAATAAAAGTAACTTATTAATCATAAATATACATTTTTTTACAGATACCAACAAGTACCGAANACTAGCTTGCTAGCTTACTAGCACAACTTACTATCCTGGCTTCGGAATACTAGCCTCGTGTATCTCGGGCTTTAGGCAGGTGTAAACCCTGGAGAGTGCCGTGGAAGGCGGTGTTCAGAGAGCGAGAGAGAGATTCAGTAAGCTAAGTCGGTCGATTGGCAGTGCGCAGACAGCGTCCTACGTGCCAGAAGAAACTGATGGGAATGGTCGGAAACCTCTCGGACGAGTGCTGCGGTGTCAGCGACCCGTCTAAGTGGCGAAGAGAAAGTGGCAGTTCATGGGAGACTGTGACAACTAGCGCATTCTGATGCAGAAGATTAAAGTGTAAATTTTTTTATAGAGAATAATTTAATTAGTTAACTGAGAAGCCTAATTTAATAAAGGTATTGAGTAATGGACTGTTGTGGATATTATTCATTACCTTTGCTCTGGGGGGCTTAACCCAGTAAGTGATAATCAATTGCGAAATACTTAACGGTATAGACATTGGCTAGGTTGACTTGATAACGCAATAAGGTCTAAATGCGAGGTGTGGGTTCAATCCCGACCTCATGAAGAAAGATTTCCACTTTTTAAATAACGGTAAATTACGCAACATAGGTAGGAACTATAGGAAATATTATTTGCCTTAATTTAATGTAGACGATATTTAATTCGCTGCACCCAGTTGGCAGTCTCTTATTCAATCAGTGAAATTGTTTTGCTGAAAAAACCAGTGGTTTTCCGCTGATTCTAAGTGGGACCATTTTCACTGATTCAAGTAGTTGAATTTCACTGCGAACAAGGGTTTTTAAATTCGAATTTACTGTGTATTTATTTTTCAAAGGTTTATTTCAAAAGAGCTCAATCAGGGCAAGAACCAAGTCTGNTCTCTAAAAATTTACGCTCGATGTTAGAGAAGATTAACCCTCACTGCTTCCGTAGAGTGAGGAAATCGCTCGCCGCATCGACGCGAGCCAATAACGAAACGAAGGCCGCAGACATGCAAGGGTTCGTGTTACACTGAAAGTTAACAAGCGTTCGGATATGTCCGTCGTAAATCACTGCCTATAATCATCGCCCAGCGACGAACAGTGGTCGTCAGTAGGCGGGTGTTGGCTGCTGTTTTCACCGCCCGACTGGAATTGTAGACCCCAAGAACCAAGTTTTGTTTCGTCAGATCACTTTTTACGTCTGTCTACATGAAGTATTTACTCTGTGCCCTTTGAGAAACTTGTTTGGAACAATAATTGTTTTTGAGAGAACACAATTACAATTCAAAATAACACAAATATGTGCTTGATCATATACGATCAAACAATTATGCAGTGCTGATTCAATCAAATATTTTGCTCTCACGCCCATTTTGTTGACCAAACAAGGATGTGTTATAAATGCGACGAATAAACGTGTCGTGTCATACAAACAAATCAGTTCATATTTAACAATATACAATACAATGTTAAATACAAAACACGAATCATCATCAGACTAAGATTACGGAAAAACAGGAAGAATTCAGCTACTCCTCCCAGCAGTGACTTTGCATTTTTGAGTTAAGTTGGCAATAAGCTATTGATTTGTTATAAACATTGTTATTTCACTTAGTTCGGAGAGTGATTGCGAACACTTAATATTTTTTAAACGGTTGTTGTAATGGATCTTTCCCATTTCATAGTAATAATCCGGTTTCCGGAAGGGGCGTGGGGCCAAATGCATCCCGCATCACACTTACTCATCCTCCTGAGGCCCAAGGTAGGTAACTACCGTTTACGGGACTTTCAGGCGTGACCCTGATTTTCTATGGTATGATGTTAAAATTAAATCTTTGATTCCACTCGTCAAAATATTTTAATAGCATACACAATGGGAAAAATTCATTTTTGGTAGTTTTTACTCTAGCATCACAACGCAGACAAAAATATGGATAAAATATTTTTAAACTTGAAAAATTTTCAAGTATCTTAAGTGCTGTTAGTGAACAGCCATCGCCCAGAATTATAAGCAGATTTATATGAATGTGCATGCGTGTGAATATACACGCATATACATAACAAATGCACGTGCGCACACACAAATACAGAATTATTGCTCACCATTTGTGGGTTTAGTAACCTGAATAATCTCTGGCAATGCGATAAACTATTTACCAATTAATCCCAGGTTTATACAAGCTGTTCGGTCTCTCACCCGAAATAATTCGGGAGGCGATTCCTTGTGGAAAATGAGGTAGACATACGATGCAACTTACAGCCTAGCTCAATTCATAAGGGAGATATACAACCTTGAAAATCGAGTTAAGAAATTTCATTTTTGCAAAATATCAGAAACGGCGTGGAATTGAACTATGATTCTCTGGGTAGTGTTTAAGGTTTTCGAGATATTCAACCTACGAAAAAACAGGTGTTAACCCCTTCCGTCTTCATATAAATATTAAGGGTGCCCACCCTCTTATTGCGATTATGTATAAATATCAGTCTACTTGTATGATGGAATGCTTCTTTGTTTGCCAATCATCAACACATCTATCATTGCTGTTTGTGGTCTAAGATGTTTATAATTACACCCTAAGTCCGAATCAGTGATATCAATCATATGCCTACCTCATTTTCCACAAGGAATCATATCTCGAATTATTTCGGGTGAGTTTCCGAACAGCCTGTTTATCTATGTATTACACACATAAATACATTTTATATATTATTGTTACGAAAACTAATTCAAAAACATCTTTATTGCTGTTTTGCACGGGCACATTCACCTTCGTGCGGGCACACCAATAAGAAACCATAAGGTCGAACATCTCACGGTGATGGAACGCGACTTAACCTTTATTGCGACCGCGATCCTGGAACCAAGATACAGAATCCCCTGGGAGAAGAGCTGAATTTTAACGTCATTTCACGGAGTGGTTCTGAAACATATCCCTGTCAGCAAGATCTTTCATTTGAGACTTTTTATATCGATTCATACGGGCATCAGATTACCAAAGATACGCCTGTTTGAGCAATTTTCGTTCCCAAATAGCTGTAAAGAAAATGAAATCTGGAAGTCATCAAAACCCTTATTTGATATTTCTGTGAAAACGATGTTGAAAAATACTGAGAAGATTTTAAATGAATGGTGTTTGTATGTCTCTCGAGGCTTTTTTCCGACCGTCTACCATCTTCTTGGACCCCTTAAAAATCTGTTATTAGCCTGGAGTCCTATAGGCGCGTCAAATAAAATTGAGCCGCAATCACGGAAGCAAAATGTACAACCTTTGGGATCCCGGCTCGTTACCAAATAACGTCGTTGACATATTCATGACCTCCGCTATATACTAGTGGTCTAGGCAGCGATACGTATCTTTACGACTACCGGATCCTCGGCTCCTTTTTTTTTTTTTACAGTGGAAGTCAGATTAGGACCTTAACTATCTGACCGTCAAACTGATGCAACGAATGCTTTCATACATAGCTGGCATCTGATGGTACAGTCTGTGAATAAAAACGCGATGATACAGAAGAAGATTATTTTTTTTTTTAACTTAACGTGAGACGCTTGACGTAGGTTACCTACTCTTATATGGTTTTGTCCTACAAAATACTATTTACGCGAGGAGCACGCATGGAATAAGTGCTGTACGTTGATACGTGCCTAAATTGCTTCTAGGAGCGGCGATGTAGCTCGTGTAAACTGGGTTGAAGTTTTTCTTAAGGAGACTATCATGTAAGTACAGTCACGTACGAGAACCCCTCGAATTCTTCGAACTAATACATGTCGCATAATAAGTGTTGCTATAAGGAGCAGTTAGAATTGGGACGTAGAAGAAATGTGGATGGTGCTACAGCAATTTACTCCTTTTTCCTTACGTATAATATTTTCTTAGAACTTCTTAAATTAGACAAACATTTTGTGAAAAAACGACTTATTTTTCTAAGTTGAGTCATTCTACCAGGAACAACATAAATCTGATATAAAAGTAGCCCATAAATTAGACCATAACACAGCTAGCTAGTGAAGCTGATGGTTTTTATATTAAATAAACACGAATGTGAACTTGTATGAGATTTTTAAAGAACATTGTAGCTATTCGACACTTATGGGATACTTTGACAAAGTACTGTCTGAAATTGGCTGCAAGCAATTACTACCACCACTTGGTTCCTGCACTTACGAAGTTCTGTCAGTTGACGCGATCACTGATCGAAATTCATATAACACCTATGCATCTGTCGTGTTTTATTACAACGAATTGTTTTTAACAACAGGAGACTAAGTTACCTTAACAATAACAAAAAAAAAAGGAATATTTTTAATGAAGACTTATTTATATGATCGAAGTAGGCGATGTATAATCCAACTACGTACAGAATGTTTTTTTCTAAGCCACACAGAAAAAAAAGTTGTTTTGAATTAAAATATACTTTAATATTATAGAAGACGGTTGGGTTTTGTGTAGCATTTATGGAAGAACATTTTTTTGTATTATGACATACGAATTTTAACCAATGCTCTTTCTTCTGAATGAGTTTCCGTGGTTATTTTCGATTTGCTTATCTGTGCAGTGAATTTTCCGTCAATAACATTTATGCAATCACGCGATAGATCCAAGAAAACATAATTGAAACAGTAGCCTACACCCTGAACTCCAGCCGCACGCGCCACCAAAATGGCGTCTCTGTCCAGCAACTCGTCAGAACGCTGTTCGCGAATCAGCACCTATGGTGACTGAATTGCCAGCTGGCAGCCCATCCAATAGAGAATCTTGCGAAACACGCAGTAGCCAATCAGACACAAGGCCCGTTCCATGCCTCGCCCAGCCAAACAGAGAACGGGCACGCTCGCGTGAAAGCAGGGGCGCAACAACTGACATTTCCAGTGGGTGGCAAACTGTAATTTCACTGTTATCCTTTTCTTCGTAAAGGACAAAGACACCAATATGAAAATCGTTCTCGTTTAGAATGGTTTCCATTCAATAACATGGCTTTTATGCTCTGTCGGCTTTCAGTAACAGTTTTTTTTTTTAAGTATTAACATTAATGTAAATTTTAAATTTATTAACAAATAAATTATATGTAAAGTATAACCAAATTATATTATGTATAAATATCAGTCTACTTGTATGATGAAATGCTTCTTTGTTCGCCAATCATCAACANAAACTGTAATTTCACTGTTATCCTTTTCTTCGTAAAGGACAAAGACACCAATATGAAAATCGTTCTCGTTTAGAATTGTTTCCATTCAATAACATGGCTTTTATGCTCTGTCGGCTTTCAGTAACAGTTTTTTTTTAAAGTATTAACATTAATGTAAATTTTAAATTTATTAACAAATAAATCATATGTAAAGTCTAACCAAATTATATTATGTATAAATATCAGTCTACTTGTATGATGAAATGCTTCTTTGTTCGCCAATCATCAACACNTAACCAAATTATATTATGTATAAATATCAGTCTACTTGTATGATGAAATGCTTCTTTGTTCGCCAATCATCAACACAGCTATCATTGCTGTTTGTGGTCTAAGATGTTTATCATTACACCCTAAGTCCGAATCAGTGATATCAATCAGTAAAATAACATTCACTGGAAGTCAGTTGATAAGCTACTGCTGATCAGCGAATCAAACAAATTAACTGGGAACAAGTGATTTATAGCAGTGTAATTCGTGACATTCAATGGGAATCACAAATAAATTAGTGAAATTCAGATACTATATGAATTAGTTATCTGCCACTGAATATCAGTCGCTCAATTTCCACTGTTTTCACTAGTTGGCTCAAATCTCATTGTTTCAAGTTTAGAGCGTAAAGAATAAATGCCAACCAGTTAGAGGACACCTTTCTTTAAACTGTACACGCTGTTTACAAAATGATTGATTTAGTAATGGGGTGATTTATAAAACTAATGGCATACTACTAAGTAAACTGCGCATAATAAAATTTACTGAGAACACCCGCCAGATCATTCATTATTTAATATTTGGTTACAAATATATCAGATCGACTCAAATGAAAATTGTACAGTCATATTTCATACTCGTTTATTTCTATTCAACTTTGCCAAACATTTGCACGCAGTAATTATTTGTGTTCACAAACTCTACTTCGTCCACCGTTTGCTGGTAGCAATGTAATAAAAACAAATGAATCAGGTGTTCTTGACAAACTGTAGTTCACAAATAATTTTTNCCGTTTGCTGGTAGCAATGTAATAAAAACAAATGAATCAGGTGTTCTTGACAAACTGTAGTTCACAAATAATTTTTCAGTTTCCGAATCATAAAAAGGGACCGTTTAGTAGTGGTTGATGAGACATGAATAACCAGGAGCAAGTGAATTAATTCTTAAGTACATGCGAGAAAAGAACGTATTTCATGCTGCATTCCTTTAAACTGCAGCAGTTCTGAAACTTGGATATAGGTCATGCTTCCTTTCCAGCCAGCGATTTGATTTGATAAGGTCAAAATTATGTGCACTAAAAATTGCATATACCTCCTTCTTCACTCTATTCTGTATGGAGGTGAAGGATTGCTTTTCAAAGCGTACGGTATTTCTCGAACCCCGGTTGTTTAAAAATGTTCTCTCTCAACTTCTCCTCTCACACAATCCACAACTTTATAGCATATCTTTCTACACAAGTATTTCTTTGTAGCAAACTAATTGGCTACTGCAGGCCCTGTATGCTGGATGCGTTTAGGTGCATGCTTATGCGAAGGAAACTAGGAAGAATGATGTTAAATTCACTAATATTTTATTCCATTTTGGTCCATAATAAATTCAAGCTGTGTTTGGTACAGTTTACTGTAAGATATTCCAGTGTTGCAAGTACGTGTGTGTCTTGTTCTTCAATACAACATTCAGCTTTCTGTGTCATCAAAAACTTATAAACACACGAAGGACATCAAATATGTTTCTGCTTTTCAAATCTCGGCGAGATTTAGTGGATACTTCTTCTGAACTTCCTGCAATATCTCCAAGGAACCCTTAACAGGACTCGATACGATTCCACATGCTGAGGGGTATTTGTAGCACGTACGAAAACATTTCCCGAAACGGTATTTTCTTTGCCCCCCTCTTGCCACTCCTCCAAAACTTTCAGAGGGGTGGTAATATACCCTTGCCCTCTCCTGTTGTTGCGCCCTTGAGTGAAAGGTACCGCCATACTGTTTCAGTGTGTACTCTTACTTACCGGTTCTGTGCTACAATACTCCAAACCCTACGCTACAAGTTACGCCAGCAGTTACAAGCTGAGCTTCAAGGCATCTTACGTTACGTACGCTGTAGCAATTGCATTTACCACATTCGTAGGCCTGGGTATTACTCGCGGCAATCATTTTAAAATACTTTATTTAAGAAATCTGGGTTAGTAAAGGTTCCGACACTGCTGAGTGTTGAATTCCGATGAATGTAGAGATTTCATACTTTTATATATGCATAATTTGTGAAGTAAGATATTTTTCATTGTTGCTTTTTAACGATCTCTTTCTACAACTAGGACAAGAACGGCCCATGCTCTAAAAAATACTTAACTTTCCTCGTAAAACGGCAGAAATTTTTATATTACACAGGATTATAACCCAAAAGCCTTCTCGCTGTAAGCTGACATTCCAACCAACTATGCCTTAGGGGTAGGCTGGAAATAATAATAATAAGAAGAAAATAATATCAGTAATCGTGTAAAATATCGGAATACTTTAGATGGTCATTGTAAGCCAGTGACAAGTGTAATATTTAAAAAGAGTTCACGTAAATTGCCTTAAAATAGTTTTTTTACCAGTAGGGAAAAAAAGGCATTGAGAATAAGCGTTTTTAAGGTATCATTCTTTTAGGACATACATTCTAGGAAGAAAGAAATCTAAGTAATATTATTTCATCAAGTCAAAACCAAATTAGGAGAAACTTTTTCAGGTAAAATAGATTCCTTAAATGATATAATCACAGAATAGATAACTACACAGAGTCGAATGACTTGGAAGTTCCTTTGATGTGAGCATACCCATTCTCTTATTGGCTGTGCGATACTTTGGGCTGGAGTTCGCGGAATAAGCGGCTGTTTGACCTCTGTATACTGAAGTGCTCTGCGTTAACTCAGATAACCGATTCGAGGAGGACAATCTGTTTTAGAACAAGCTCCACACTCCCTTATTATTGNTGGAAGTTCCTTTGATGTGAGCATACCCATTCTCTTATTGGCTGTGCGATACTTTGGGCTGGAGTTCGCGGAATAAGCGGCTGTTTGACCTCTGTATACTGAAGTACTCTGCGTTAACTCAGATAACCGATTCGAGGAGGACAATCTGTTTTAGAACAAGCTCCACACTCCCTTATTATTGNACTCTGCGTTAACTCAGATAACCGATTCGAGGAGGACAATCTGTTTTAGAACAAGCTCCACACTCCCTTATTATTGCTGAACGTTTTAAATGCTTGACGCTGTGGGCGGGGCGGAAGAGGGATCATACAAGTTCTGGTAACGCGTGCGAGAATACCCGTAGGCGTGGCAACCTCGCACCGGGCCTTCCTTGCCTCACGTCCCGGGCAAGCCACTGGAAGCCATCCATCTTGATTACCTGGGTCGCTCGTAATGAGCGTCTCTTCCCACGTAATCTTCCGTTAAGCGTTTCGCAACGGCTGACGTCTTACACGCGGCACGAACCGAAAAACGGCTTCGACCCTCGTCCTGCACCCGAGGTCCATGGCCCGGCCGCTCGTAAACTGTGCTGTCGGAACCTGCTGCGATGAACAGCAGTGGCGCCACCTCGAGAAGAGAATCGCTTCCGCGGTGTGTTACCGGCGGGAGCCTGCTTGTCTTGTTGGAAATTTCCATCGCGGTGTAAACAAGTCAGGTGGTGTGTTTTGAGANGTTACCGGCGGGAGCCTGCTTGTCTTGTTGGAAATTTCCATCGCGGTGTAAACAAGTCAGGTGGTGTGTTTTGAGACTTGACGTGCACCAACCACTACGGGGCGAACGTGCAAGCGTTTCCCGGAGAAGAAATTTATTTGTGTTAAAGAACAAGTTTATGCAAATTATGTGATGTGTGTAGCCAGATAAAAGCAAGGATATGAGGTATGGGAATGTCTATACCCAATAATTAGGCCTATAGGTGTATCCAGTAGGATATTTTTGGTGGATGGGGAATGGGGGAAGGAGTCTTCAGTACTAAGTTTAGCTAGAATTCTTCATTCACAAACTAAGAAAAGAAAGAGACTGATATGCAGTATTAATACTGACACAGGAATTTGTGAGTCTTAAAATGCACCACTTATTAATGAAAACATGAAAGCAAAATATTATATCACTGTCATTTCGGTGGCTGATCTGGGGAGAGGGGAATCTGTATCTGCCTTAGTTCCCCTCCACCACGGAATACGACGATGCCAATAACTACGGGAAACATTATAGACAATTCACTCAAGACTGGCAACTAAAAAATAAATACCACTAAAGAAACAATGAGAGCTCTGTCCTCACAACAGAAAGCAATATTATGTGCTGAACCGTTTGTAAACATAAACGAATCGCTTTTTAGACCCCAATGCTAAATGTGCTGCTAGACTATCTCTCAATAAAACAAAATTATCTGACTAACTCCCTCCAACAATAAATTATTATTTTTTACTTATTTTGACACGAGAAAAATCAGCTGCGCTTCTAGTTAATAACGTTTCTTTTTTCTGTGTGTGCGTACGCAACGTTTATTTTATTGCCTGCTAACTTTATTGGGATTCATAGTCTTGTAGTTCAGCAAGTTCTGAGAATGCTTCTTAGCAGCTGAAAGAACTTTCAAAGCGTTGCGAACTTTGACCCAGTGAGTACGACAAACTGCAGTAAAGGGCCAATGCATGTGCACACTAACTATGAATTCCTGCCAATATATTCGTAATTTATTCACGCTGGTAATAACCCACAAAGTTAAACATGCTCAGCTTTGGTAAACCAGGCATTATTTAAAACCAATGATACATTTTAAAGCGATATCTCGTCAACAGTCTTACATGATCATATACTAATTTAGAAATTGTGATTAGTATTTTAATTTTTTTCTAATATGAATATTTAAGTTCCGTAGATTTTGAGAGCCGTAGATCAAATACTTTATCTTAGTTATCACGTCATAAAATGATGNCCGTAGATTTTGAGAGCCGTAGATCAAATACTTTATCTTAGTTATCACGTCATAAAATGATGGGTTCACCGTTTTAGTCCAATGTTTAATAAGAGAGATGTTGGATCATTCCATGCGTACTGTTGTTTTTATAAGCTGACACTGGAACCAGTGTCAGAAACCTGATAAATATGTTAAGCGGAGCCCAGCCGGATCAGACCAGGGTGAGTGAATCAGTGAAGAAATTTGGGCGGCTCTTAACATCGAGGTCTTGAGAGCCGATGAGGGTGAAGCGAGGTGAGTATGGTGCAGCGCCGGAATGAAAGAACTAGGAGAATGGGAGGTCCTCGAGAAAACCCACCTACCAGCATCATTGTCCGGCATGATTCCCACATGCGAAAATCGAGGAGCGACCCCACCNTCCTCGAGAAAACCCACCTACCAGCATCATTGTCCGGCATGATTCCCACATGCGAAAATCGAGGAGCGACCCCACCGGGAATCAACCCGGTTCGCCCAGTTGGGAGGCAAGTAGTCTAACCACTACACCACCGCGGNTGCGAAAATCGAGGAGCGACCCCACCGGGAATCAACCCGGTTCGCCCAGTTGGGAGGCAAGTAGTCTAACCACTACACCACCGCGACCACATCATACCACGATTTTGCGCTTGGTAATCTTGAAAATCGTTGCCGTTGGCAGTTTTCTTAGTTGTAGGCCTACTCTCTCTTTCCCCGCCCTTGCATTCCATCAATGCATCACTTCAGGGCTTCATTCCAAGTCACTTTAGCATTTACTACCTATACGCATTATCATTATTGCTTTGATTTGAGAGTACGCGGTTACCGAAACCTCCAAAACGTTTACTCCAAAACTGCTGAACGCGCCTGTGTGATATCCGACTGTGAATAGCATTTTAGAAAAATTTCACGTGCCAGAGTTGTTTCCGTTTTCTATTTTCCGTTTGCAACGTGCGAAAATGGCTATAACGGGATATTTCACAATCATTATTAGGTACGAAACTCAGGCACAGCAAAATAAAATATAGTAGCAGAGGGACGTGTAGCACAACTTTTCTTTAAATATTGCTCCGAGTAATGTTACGGTCAGGATCGAAGGTCTCTTACAGGCAAAATTCCTAGGGGAAGAATTCACGCCAGGTCAGTGGCTTGTGCGTAAGCGCTTCTGCGCTTATGTCTCGGATAAGCGAAGTACGTCTTGGTAGACGGTATCCTTAATATATCTATTTCTTTTGCTGTAGAGGCTGTTGAGTTTGGTTTTAGCCCCAAGAGGGAAGTAGCCTGTCTCTGAAAGCTTTGTTCGTTTAGGGACTACAGTAAATCCTCGTATACGCGTTCTATTACGGACACGTCCGAGAACACCCGAACGCTGATTGGTGCACGCAACCCCGTGACGCCACCATCCGCGTCAAAGTTCTAAGTTATGAAGTTTGTGCACCAATTTGGCTGAACTTTGTTGCCGGGTATGTCCGAAACTCCGCCTGTAGCTAATGAGAAATAACAATAACAACAATTTCTTGTATTTGTAAGCATACATATTTCCGGGCCCAAATCACGAATGTAATGAAAATACCAAAGAATAGATAGCAAGAAACTAGAACAAAAAAATTAAAAAATTAAAATTCATAAAAAAAAATGCTTCCTACGGTCCTTAAATAAAGTTGTATTAATTATTATAAATTTTAAGTCCTTTTCAAAAGTGCTTGTGTAACTAGATCGACAGTATCAAATGACGAAAGGTAACATTCTTGGGTTTAATGAGCTCTGTTTTCAGTTGCTCGAAGCTCTGTTTCGGAAATGACAACTGTAAATACACGTATATTACTTCGTCATGTTGGGACGTGCACTCGATATGTCCGCGGACAGTGCCAATTGTAAACATGCCGAAAAGCGGTTTACGTTACTGAAAACTTTGGAATTAAGACTTAAGAATTAGAACTTTGAAAACTTTCAGTTGCCTTGGCTCGGATCCACGCTTTCATTATTGATTTGCTATTGCGTAATGGTAACGTATAACATCAAAACAACTCGAAAATCAGAAATACGGGTCCCCAAGTCTTAACTTTAGCCAATCATAACAAATTCATAGGCCCACATCAAATAAGCTAACGTTTATTTTGCGTAGGATAAACCAATTTACAAGTTTTGTTTCAAATTTTTACTAATGAACCAAATGCCAAAGGAAAAAAAAAACTATTAAATTAATAATCTGTTTGATTGAAAATGACACACTCGTAATTTGTGTTTGTATAGGCCAAACCTGGGCAATAATGTCGCTGTTGTGTACTCGAAATGGCTGTGCATCTCCTGCTACTATATAAGTTTCCAGTTACGTGAAATGCGTGAAGCGGGCCGCGGAGCCACTGTGGCTGGCGCGCCGGATGACACAAGGCCACTCCCACACAGCTCGTCTTCCCCGGGCGGACGTGCCGTTGCGCAAGACGCAAGGAGAGCTGGCTTGTAAATATCCCCCGTGCGTTACGTACTGACAAGCCGGACAGCGCTTCCCCCCCCCACCCCCACTCTATGCCTGGAGGCGCGACAGTCGTTAAAGGTATTCCGGACGTGTTACGCGTCAACCGCGCGTTCAAGTCTCCAGCTCGTGTCGTGCGAGTGCGCGTGTGTGTTGAAAGTTCGGGTGGCTCGTAACGACAGAGTCGATGAGTGTGAAGCGAGGTGAGTGTGGTGCAGCGCCTGAATGCAAGGGTGGGTGAAACGGGAGGTCCGCGAGAAAACCCGCCGAAGCCTCCCACGTGCGAAAATCCGGGAGAGACCCCGCCGGGAATCGAGCCCGGTTCGTATTTGGTGAGAGGTTAGCGTTCTAACTGCTGCGCGACCGTAGCTTCGACGTGAAGGGGTCGGACAACCAGTGAGCCCTGTGCTTAAGTGAGCTGGTAACCAAAAAAAATAATTATTTTATATATACGTACGAATTCAACATGTGGACATTACTCTCATATAAAATTTAAATCACCTAATTTTTACATTATAGCACGTCAAAATCACAATTTTACTGGTTTGGACGTAGAAATAAGATAAATGCAAACATTTATAGAAAATTTAACAAGGGTGGCTGAAAGGTGATGTCTTAACTCATTTTAAGGTATGCTTAGCAAAACTTATTTTACAGAAAAAACATAGACTATTTACTATAAATAAAATGTTTCCAAAAATTTGTTTGAAGTAATTTGAATAAATTGTAACCAAAATTTCAATAACGTGAATTAAAAAAAATTCTTCAAGTACATCATGTTATCTCATTTCACAGTGAATTACCTCATTTTTGTAAGTAATTTAGTGTTTATTATACGAGGTAATAATACTTGTAATATCTACAGGTTGAGTAGAATTGCGGACAAATATAAAATAACGAAATTTTGGCGAGCAGCACTCTATACCCTCAAACGTTTAGAAATATTTCAGAAAACTGACTAGTATTACGAGACTATGTCAATTCTTTTTCACTTCTTTCGATATTGCGATGCTATCCGGATCTTAATATACCGGGATTATAGCTGCAAAGATTTATGTTAAGTAATTGTACACCCATACTCGTGCACAGAAAATAAAACTTATCAGTTGTGTATCAATATAAAACGGACAAAAAAACAGAATTAAAAAGGAAGAAAATAATATTAAACACTTATGAGGTAACTTGAACTTTCAAAGCTGAAATTTAAGAGATAAAAAACTGTAGTTGAATGGGATAAAGACTTTGGAAATAAATATTTAGAAAATATCACATCGACTGATAGGAATAATAAAGTATGAAACGAAGAGATTCTACGGGCAGAGGAAGAAAAAGAATGAACTGGTTTTAAGGAAAAGGAAACGAGAAAAATCAAATTAGGCGTGTCGTTTGTTACTGTAAGGTAGGTTAATCTGGATGGCACCGGAGAGAGAGGCGAGTGGTTGGAGAGCAAGAGAAAGAGAAAGGTGAAGTTAATTATGAACAATATTTAAAGGGGATAAAAAAGGAAGGGAAGGACATGAATGACTGTGCTTGTAATAGAAAGGGACGGAAAAGAAAATGTAGAGGTGGGAGAAGGATCCTACGCCAATTAAAGAAATGAAATCTACAGATCACTATAGTAATCGAATAGGCAGGTCTTAATTTCAACGTACCGAGTGAGCGAGCGAGATGACGCAGTGGTAAACCATCGAACTTGCATTCGGGAGAACCTGATTCTGGTTTTCCACGGTTTACCGATGCCACTCCAAGAGAATGCTGGCTGGCATGGTTCCGTACTACAGGCCATGAACGATTCCTTCCGCGTTCCTTATTCTCTGAGCAGCTTGCTCCTTCTAATATGACCTCGCTGTCGAAGAGACGTTAAGGGCGTTGGCCACGTTTTAGACATTATAAATAATTACTTTTACCTCGCGAAAAAAAAATTGAGCAAATAGTTTTTTTATAAATACATGTCGAAATCATAACTTTACTGTTTCAGAAATGTACAAATAATGAAAGCCATCTTGTACACAAATGAGATTATTCACACTGAAAGAAGTAGCCCAGAGCTACTTCAAGACGTCTATAAAATTGTGGCAAAAAATGTTTTTCCAATTTTAAAAAAAATTGCTGAAAATAAGGAAATTCTTGCACATATTTGGTTTGTGAACAACCCTACATTTTTAGAAAATAATTTTTGCTAAACATATCTTAAAATGAATTACGACAAGCTCTTTCAGTTGCTTCAGTGGCCCTTTTTAAATTTTATGCACATAGTTTTGTTTATTTTATTTGGACATTACAAAAGCAGTACATTTGTGACTTCGACATGCTATTTTGCAAAAACCATGGGATCTAAAAGAAAATTTACTTGGGAAAAAGGCAGTCACAGATAATGTTTACAAGTTGAACAATGTACGGTACAAATATAAAATAACAAAATTCTCTGTACCCAACGCCCGTAAGCCTTATATATCTAGCTACCTATAGTCTATTCGCTGTTTCTTCACACTTTTTGAATCAAACCTTTGAAAAACACATCATGTATGATGCGTATAATTGCTTCCAAAACATGCCATGAAATCGCAAGCGTTTTATACTTGTGTTAACAAAGAATTGCCTATTTTGGGGNCGCGTTCCTTATTCTCTGAGCAGCTTGCTCCTTCTAATATGACCTCGCTGTCGAAGAGACGTTAAGGGCGTTGGCCTCGTTTTAGACATTATAAATAATTACTTTTACCTCGCGAAAAAAAAATTGAGCAAATAGTTTTTTTTATAAATACATGTCGAAATCATAACTTTACTGTTTCAGAAATGTACAAATAATGAAAGCCATCTTGTACACAAATAAGATTATTCACACTGAAAGAAGTAGCCCAGAGCTACTTCAAGACGTCTATAAAATTGTGCCAAAAAATGTTTTTGCAATTTAAAAAAAAAATTGCTGAAAATAAGGAAATTCTTGCACATATTTGGTTTGTGAACAACCCTACATTTTTAGAAAATAATTTTTGCTAAACATATCTTAAAATGAATTACGGCAAGCTCTTTCAGTTGCTTCAGTTGCCCTTTTTAAATTTTATGCAAATAGTTTTGTTTATTTTATTTGGACATTACAAAAGCAGTACATTTGTGACTTCGACATGCTATTTTGCAAAAACCATGGGATCTAAAAGAAAATTTACTTGGGAAAAAGGCAGTCACAGATAATGTTTACAAGTTGAACAATGAATNAAAAGGCAGTCACAGATAATGTTTACAAGTTGAACAATGAATGGTACAAATATAAAATAACAAAATTCTCTGTACCCAACGCCCGTAAGCCTTATATATCTAGCTACCTATAGTCTATTCGCTGTTTCTACACACTTTTTGAATCAAACCTTTGAAAAACACATCATGTATGACGCGTTTAATTGCTTCCAAAACATGCCATGAAATCGCAAGCGTTTTATACTTGTGTTAACAAAGAATTGCCTATTTTGGGGTNTAATTGCTTCCAAAACATGCCATGAAATCGCAAGCGTTTTATACTTGTGTTAACAAAGAATTGCCTATTTTGGGGTAGATTGAATTTTTATTTTTATTTTATCTATACATTCTAATATCTCATTTACAACTAATATGAATAAAGAGAGTATAAAAATAGTTCTGTTTGTAATGCCTAGAAATAAATAGTTATTAGGCCAAATATTATGTTACTGATAACACGAACCTCCACGGGTTAACCGGTATTCGAATCCAGAACCTCGCCGTCCGAGACGCCTTAGCAACCAAGGCCGCAAACGCAACCAGGGTTGACCCACTAGTTAGTCGCTAGTTTTTTTTTGTATTTCTTCGAGACCCTCGTTCGATCCCAGGCAGGTAGGGAATTTTCAGGCGGAGATTTCACGTGACTAGTGGTGTGGTGAACACATGCTTGTCTTGGGCTCGGGGTGTGCAGTTTTTCCTCCAGATGCCCCAGTATCTTTCCCAAACGTGATCCAGCCACTTCGCCTCAAACACGCATTTACTTATCCTCCAGGCTTGCCGGGAACCGTGATCCTATCAGTGACGATAACTACGGCGGGTGATTAGAGTGATCAATCACCCCTCAGAGACCAGTGACAGTAGGCATATTCAGCGACACACACTACTTGCGGGGAAAATTACGGAAGTATTTCCCCTAATGTACGATACTTAGTCCATCAGAAAATGGCTTAAAATGCATCATTTAAAGGTTAGGTTTTTAAATTTTCCCGGGGCAAGATTTTTGACCCCCCCCCCCTGCCACGAGGTTGCTAACGACGGAGGGAAAGCAGTTCCATGTCTGAAAGTTGAATTATAACTGTCAGGTGAAAATTTTGTGAATACCGATATAGTTTCTTTGATTGCCTGCTATTTTAATTTCATAAAAACGTAGAATTTGTGTGAAATATTTACTTTCATAGTTTCTCCGACCGACGCATGAATAAAGTGATGACGTTAATGCCGAAGTTAATATTATATTAGGCGAAAGAACGCACAAAGTTCCTGCATGCAGATCTTAAGCAGGGTTTCCAAAAGATCTCAGTTTATCGAGAACAGCCTACACTGAATATTATCGCTTGGGTAAGGCAATCTGATGCAAACGCTACCTCGACCCGTTTGCGTTTAAAATTTTCGTATTATATAACAGTCGTCTCTGAACAAACGTGGCGGCCGGTTCGTCGTTGATCAGAAATGTCACAGCGTGGGCCGGGTGCGAGCTATCATCTCGCGCCGCGTTGGCGTGTGCTTGCACGGCCAAACACGACTTCGCTCGCCCTCGTTGAGTCTGCTGCCCCAGGCGGGTACGGATTACTGTTCGACTCCCCCACTTCTCTGCGGCCAAGTTAGTCTGATAAAGTTTCCATCTGGCGTTTACGAAAACTATCAAGTACTCGCACTGCAGTCTATTCGCGTTTTCTTCACACTTTTTGAATCAAACGTTCGAAAAAGCACCTTATGTAGGAAGTGTTTTGTTGTTTCCTAAACATGTTTATCTCAAAAGTTTTATTCTTCTTCTAACTTTGTATTTAATTTTTTTTTTTGGAAAAATTAAATTTTTACAATATTTATCAGTAAATTACAATTTTAAATTTATAATTTATACGAATAAAAACCGTGAGAATACAGGTATGTTGGTAATGCCTTGTAAGAAATAGTTCTCATGCAAAATATTATGAAACTGAGTGCGCACGAATGCGGTGAGTTGTCCCTTTGGTGTAACGTTCTTGATTTAGTTAAGCTTCGTTTACGCAAGGAGGAGGAATATCATGAAAGTAGAACTTGCATAGCTTCCTAAAAGTGGGAAGTAAAATATCATATTTTTCTCTACTTTTCACTTATATTCAGAAATATTTTTAAAATATTTACATAATGAATGTAGTCAAAACTCTATCGCGAAGACCGATATACCGTAAATTATTTATCCACGGCTGTATTAATTCGGAACAAATAAAGAAAAGTTAAGCGACTACGTGTTGTCTCATCGAGGGAGATATTTGCAAATTTCTTAATTACCCACAAACCATTTAACAGTCTGTTGTGAGCGTTGCTAAGGAAAGTTACGCTATGCGTAAATGTGGCAGTTTCTACATGATTGTCTTGAGCGTCACAACATTTGCCAAAGACCTCGTATTCAAGACATCACACTGCAAGAANACAGTTTCTACATGATTGTCTTGAGCGTCACAACATTTGCCAAAGACCTCGTATTCAAGACATCACACTGCAAGAATAAAAACTTAAAAAGTCTAAAAACTGAATACATGAATTCATACAACAACTTCTAAAATAGTTGTTTTTTTACAAAATAAAATTTCATGTAATTTTACATCATAGTTTTATAAATATTAAGTGGTTAGGCCGGAAAATAAACCAAAATAAAAAAATATAATGACTAGACAAACTATAAACATAATTACGAATTTTAAGAACATGTAATTAGCAGGTTTTTACAACAGCCCCTGTGGCCTAATGGATAAGGCATCGGTCTCCTAAACCGGGGATTGTGGGTTCGAGTCCCACCAGGGGTAAGAGGATATAATAATTTTAACTAACGTAACGTTTTGTCAAATTACTCTCAAAACACGAATTTAAGGAATTAACTTAATTTTTGTGTGTTTATTCTACTGGAAACTTAATGTTTTATTTAATACTGGTCAGTGACCTATTTTCGTAAATGTATTTGTTCTGGTATTGAAATTTTTTGTACATATATGACACTCTTTGTTAGGCGAACCTTTCGTTGTTAGATTTGTGCACACACTTCGCTTTTCGTATTGCAGTACGAATAACTAATGATGTTTTGTTTCAATATGTGCTACGTCACACATGTTTAATAATGGCACCACGCCGAATATATGTATCTCAGTAAACACCTCATCCGTTTCGTTTTAATACAATTTAATGCAGTGAAAAAACATTAAACTTGATTTATATTTTTCGTTTTATTTTATGTGAATCACATTCGCTACAAACGCAATCTTTAGTACAGATNCATTAAACTTGATTTATATTTTTCGTTTTATTTTATGTGAATCACATTCGCTACAAACGCAATCTTTAGTACAGATTTGTTAAGACGAGTGTTAAAAAAAATCTTTCTTGAAATCTTTATTTAATACGAGCCACGAATTTAAGCTGCCGTTTACACGTGTTAAAAAAAAAAAGTGAAGTGAAGAGATATGGGCGGTTCTTAACAACGAGGCCTTGGGAGCCGATAAGGGTGATTGAGGTATGGAGCAGCGCCGGAATGAAGGAGCGGGGTAAATGGGAGATCCTCGAAAAAACCCACCGACCTGCGTCTTCGGTCGACAAGATTCCCACATGCGAAGATCCGGGAGTGGCCCGGCCGGGGATTGATCCCGGCTCGCCTTGGTGGGAGGCGAGCAGGCTAACCGCTCAGTCACCGCGCCCCCTGTTTAAAATAAAATTATTCCTATTCTTTATTATTTTTGTTGAGATTTACAGCACGTGTAGAATTTATTAGCGCGAAGCTAATAAATAAATTAATGTGTGATTACAATATCATTACACCAAGGAAATTTTCTGTATATTTGATGCGCAAAAGACGGACATTTATAGCTTTACCGTTTTACCGTTTTGCGGGCATGTTATAAAACAAACAACTTTGCGGCAGATTTTTTTTCACATATTTGTTCAAATTATTGTTCACATTAGGNCATTAAACTTGATTTATATTTTTCGTTTTATTTTATGTGAATCACATTCGCTACAAACGCAATCTTTAGTACAGATCTGTTAAGACGAGTGTTAAAAAAAAATCTTTCTTGAAATCTTTATTTAATACGAGCCACGAATTTAAGCTGCCGTTTACACGTGTTAAAAAAAAAAATTGAAGTGAAGAGATATGGGCGGTTCTTAACAACGAGGCCTTGGGAGCCGATAAGGGTGATTGAGGTATGGAGCAGCGCCGGAATGAAGGAGCGGGGTAAATGGGAGATCCTCGAAAAAACCCACCGACCTGCGTCTTCGTTCGACAAGATTCCCACATGCGAAGATCCGGGAGTGGCCCGGCCGGGGATTTATCCCGGCTCGCCTTGGTGGGAGGCGAGCAGGCTAACCGCTCAGTCACCGCGCCCCCTGTTTAAAATAAAATTATTCCTATTCTTTATTATTTTTGTTGAGATTTACAGCACGTGTAGAATTTATTAGCCCGAAGCTAATAAATAAATTAATGTGTGATTACAATATCATTACACCAAGGAAATTTTCTGTATATTTGATGCGCAAAAGAAGGAAATTTATAGCTCTTCGTTTTACCGTTTTGTGGGCATGTTATAAAACAAACAACTTTGCGGCAGATTTTTTTTCACATATTTGTTCAAATTATTGTTCACATTAGGANGGGCATGTTATAAAACAAACAACTTTGCGGCAGATTTTTTTTCACATATTTGTTCAAATTATTGTTCACATTAGGAACACTTTAACATGGGGGAAGCTGACGTCACACGCGGTTCCACGAATGTTTGTCTGGCGACAAATCAGGTGCACGTGCAGGTCACAAAAATAAAAAATAAAAACGTGACATAAAAATTACTGGAAAACGGAGCCGCGTGTGGACGAGATTTATCTCGCTATAAACTGGCTCCTTGGTACTAAGCCAGGAAAAGTAGCGTGTGGGATCAAAGAATGTCTTCAACATATAGCTGACCACTCAACGACCGCCGTAGCACTAACACTGGGCGAGCACGACGAAATGTAATGGGCCCCCAGAGCATCATGCCAGCACTGCTAACATAATTTAATAATTTCTTGGGAAAATGCTGGTAAAATTTTAAAATAAATTCTTCGGACCCTTCAGTAAAATTACGTACACGTTACGTTATCAATGACAGAATTTCCGTAAATTCCACAGATCTTCCCGTGAATTCACGGAACCTCTCCGTACATTTGCTATAGTGAATTCGCGGTTTCTTCACACGTTTGGCTGTTTGGTTGTTTCTTTAATTATGTTATCAATCACTAGCTTTTATACTTGTGTTACACAAAAGTACGAAATAAATAATTAAATTAATATTTCATTTATAATTTATTTATAAATTATTAAATTAAATTAATTATTAATATTAATATAATCAGGAAGAATATAGTTTGTTGGTAATGCCTAGTAAGAAATGGTTCTTCTCCCCACGGGGTCGCCCCCGGATTTTCGCACGTGGGTATGGTACCAGGCGATGCCGCTGGTTAGCGGGTTTCCTCGGGAATCTCCCCCCCCTCCCAAACCCCTGAATTCTAGTGGAGCTCCATATTCACCTCACTTCACCCTCATCGGCTCTCACGGTATACAACTGTTCCTAAAGAAAAGTGTTATCCGCCTTTAAATACAATTCGTTGCCAATTCGTAACATGTCATGTTGCTCTCTGCTGACGTCACTGGATACGAAGGCGAATATGTTTAAGTATGAATCGCAGAACATGTTTAGTTGTTCAGATTGAAAATTTGCCTTTGTTGTATGTCTGCGCGTCCATATGTAAGAGATACAGTGCTCTATTGAAGCTGTCAAGTGTCGCGGGAAGGTAGACAAGGAAACCAACGGCTCTGTTCTTGCCTGTCTGGTAACCAGAGTCCTCCGTTCTGGCTGTGCATGGCTGTGCATGCCGTGCATGACTGCCTTCGTTTGTCCGGTGCTCCCAACTCAATCTGGCTTTGAAGTCCGCGCGGTTCTCGTGACTAGCAGTTTGGCGTGCCGTCCGCCCTTCCTCTTCCAACTCCATCATCCCGCATCTCCAAAACTCAGTAAAATGTTCGTATGGCTGTCTCGTACGCCTTTCTCAAAATACCTATCGCTGATTTATCAAACCCGCGAAGTATCGTGCATGTCTCGTATCGCACGCCTTGTTCTGAGGACTGTTTATATACGCCATACGATCAACTAAAGCTGCACCCTCGTGCGATTTGCGTGCATGCGTTATCACACGAAACTCAAGTAGTTTTATATCGTTCGCCGATGTGCCTGTTCACAAACGTCTGCAGTCATCAAATTATTTCTAGGTGGTGCGCCAATTGTTATTGCAACATGTGTATTATTATTTGCCACTAACGCGAAATGTTGCGTGTCGCTTTTAAAAGCTCGTATTCTAGGTTTGCCCACAAAAGAGCCACTCAGAATTTTATACCAGGTGAGATTAGAATTAATTTTTATTAGCGTTTGGCCCGCCTTTTTTTTAAGACTGTTCCTGGTGGAATACAACAATTTTTGTATCATACGTACTTCAGAAATAACCAAAAAATTTTCTATAGTTTAAAATGACAGTATTTCAGATAACATGAATTACGTAATTTTTAATGTACAACAAGTTGTTTATTTTTAATGTGGCCGGTTTGTATCACAATTGCATTTACGGAACAATTTAACTTGTTTCCAGGTTGGTCCTGACAGTTTTTCTTTTGTGTGTTAAATGCACAAACTCATTATTTCAAAATATTAGTTATCGATCTTCCTTAAATTGATACGTCTTAGAAAATTTCGAACGAATGCTGAAATTTTGTGATATGAAGTCGTAGCAAAGTAATTTCTCAAAACAGACGCGTCATCGAAAGTAAACTGACAGTCAGGTATATGTAAAGTAGCATATACAGCGAAATCGTTGTGTTTCTAGAGAAACGTAACAGATGCAGCGACAAATACTCCATTTGAAATGTTTGTAAGGAGAAAAGTATCACAATCTAGATACACTACACTGGATAGAGAGTTATTTCAGTTCTAAAAACCTCTTGTATAAAAAGTATTACAAAATAGTATACTGTTGGCACGTGCTTAATTTAACAACGCTGAACAAAAATTAAGTCCATGTGTTAACCTCGCATTGAAAGTGTAACGTTTAGAATGGTGGCCATCGGAATTGGCTACTTCTTCTTTTAGACGCATCAAAGTAAGAATTGTGATAATGCAATATTTCAAAAGAAAACTAGACCGATGCATGGATACGGTTTATAATTATACATTAGGCGGAAAGATACAAACTTTACAGAGAAAGGAAACTAAACCGGACTTTCGAAAATTACCCAAGCAATCCTGAACAAGGTGTAGTTCATGGTAACGAATGTTCGTTGGCTTAAAAATAAATGCAGAGTTGAATAACAAATTATACAAACGGAGTAAAATTGATTAATATATTTTTTTGCGACAACTAGACCTGCGTTTGGTTATGAGTATACATACTGGGAAATCGCGAAACACTTTTTGAGCTAGCATATCACCCGCAACATNGTAACGTTTAGAATGGTGGCCATCGGAATTGGCTACTTCTTCTTTTAGACGCATCAAAGTAAGAATTGTGATAATGTAATATTTCAAAAGAAAACTAGACCGATGCATGGATACAGTTTATAATTATACATTAGGCGGAAAGATACAAACTTTACAGAGAAAGGAAACTAAACAGGACTTTCGAAAATTACCCAAGCAATCCTGAACAAGGTGTAGTTCATGGTAACGAATGTTCGTTGGCTTAAAAATAAATGCAGAGTTGAATAACAAATTATACAAACGGAGTAAAATTGATTAATATATTTTTTTGCGACAACTATACCTGCGTTTGGTTATGAGTATACATACTGGGAAATCGCGAAACACTTTTTGAGCTAGCATATCACCCGCAACATNTACCTGCGTTTGGTTATGAGTATACATACTGGGAAATCGCGAAACACTTTTTGAGCTAGCATATCACCCGCAACATCTAGGTAGTGTGTCCTATTATAATGGGATGGTCAAATTTTTGACGCGGCTAAGTTCTTTGAAGACCGATTACAAACTTTCTGATTTAGAATATCAGAATCCTAATTTGCCCAATGAAATGGGATAGTAGCTTCCTGCGTGCATGAAAGCCAACAACGGAAGAAAACCGTCGGGAATGTGTACAGTATCTGTATCTGAGTCCTAGTAAATAGCTCAACTTTTCCCGCAATAAAAAACCGTCTCTAATTATGGAGAAAAAAAAAAGCTGCTGAGTTGAAACTCTTTTTTTCTTGCACTGTGTGCACGTCGGGGCGACGGCGAGTATTGTAGGCTGTTCACGATAAAGAGAGGACTTTAGAGACTCCAGTTACTTTTTTATATCAGTAGGGACCTGAAAAATTCGCGGATTCATTTCGGGACAAGCTAGAATGCAAGACACGTGCGTTTATATAATTTCCACCATTGGTCCACACGNATTCGCGGATTCATTTCGGGACAAGCTAGAATGCAAGACACGTGCGTTTATATAATTTCCACCATTGGTCCACACGCTGTTTGACGCCTCCTGGAGAACGCTGGCCCAATCGTTGCCTTTCACTGTCACAGCAGACAATCAATGTGCAGNCTGTTTGACGCCTCCTGGAGAACGCTGGCCCAATCGTTGCCTTTCACTGTCACAGCAGACAATCAATGTGCAGGTGATATCTGCATATTTGTCCATACGACTGTGCCGTCTAGCCTATAAGTCACTGAACTCGCAAATTTTTCAACCTATCAGACATTTATTATCCTTCCCCTATTTTTGAAATAAACATTGCCATGTAAGTAATAAACACAGTGCATATATTTCGCCGGGATATGAATTTAACGTCTAAGGCTACAATAAAATATATTTATCGACCATTATTCCAAATGTGAAGGCTTAAAAAAAGTATTCATTTTACCGTGAACAGCCTACGTTCACTTGTATAAGAAGAGCAGTGTGGTAACTTCCTCTCCTCGAGCTTGCGTTTCCAGTTGGCCGCTTCCTCATTGAAGCGTTAGCAAGGGCCCCCTTCCCGACACGATGTAGCTGTCGCCTGCCTCGGCCACGTAACTCGCCGACCCGCGAAGCCACGGGGGGCAACGACGTATACAGCGTGTCCCAGAACACGAGCACGTGACAAGGCCGCTAGCAGTACGCGCCGTAGCCTTCCGGAGATCTTCACTTTCCGAGTGTCGATGGTCACTTCCTATCAGGTCCACAATAATCCACAATCTCACTTGCTGCAAACATAACATTTTTTTTATAACTACTGTAAGTTTGCTAACACTGCACTCTCCCCATCGTCGCAAATGGTGAACTACTAGCTTAGTGCCCGTGACAATGGCACGAACCATTTGCCAACCAGAACTGTAGCTGACATCTACAAATCAGACAAGACACAGGGGAAAAATCCGACTTCGTTGGAGTTTGATGCTTTCTGTGTACAGCTCCGACCATATGACTTCTTTCTATGCAACATATCAACGATCGTAAACACAAGAGCTTAATGGATTGATGTCATTTAATGGTTAGCAAGGACGTAGCAGGTTCCGCTTAGCGATGAGATCTGATTGTAAAGATTGTAACATCAAGTTTATTCGTGGATTACGTTGTACACATTGTAACGCCGCGCAAAGTCGACGGATCGTTTGCATTTCTTGTCGTACTGTTTTTATAAATTTTCTCTGTGGTTTATTTATGACCGTAGAATAATTATACTACTCATAACACCGCTCTCATATATTTAGTTCGTTGAAATGTATGACCGTATTTATTTTATGTAGGCTAATCTTAAAAATATACAGGTGGCAAACATAACCTATCGTTGGTAGTTGAGGAAATGTGGACAACCTCTTCATACAACTGCAGATAGATATCTAGCGGCAACACGTAAAGAATGGCATAGCAACCCGTCCACAATTCCCGAGAAGAGTTTTCGAATACTATTCCATGTACCTAATCAGGGCAATGGGATATGGTGAGTGACAAATTTTGCGCGAAGACAGCAGTTTATTGAGACGTGTTAGCACTGCTAGGTTTAATCATGTTTCGTAATAAGACAACATATTACTTAAAAAAACATAATATCATTTATTGTTATAGTGTATAGTGTGTCTTAGAATATGGTATCGACATTTTGAAGCCTAAAACGTATCATTAAAATAAATGCTAAACTGTTTTTAAATATAAACGTGGAATCGGATAAAATGCAGTGGTACGGTATTTTAAGTTACAGATTTGTTTCCCAAAAAGACGTTTTTATTCTTAATGCTTCACTAAAACGGGTAGCGCCACTTTTAAAATTGATTATGTAGCAAAAATATGAAAATTAATTTTAATAACCTCTAAATCAAAGTTTTCCCCCATCTACACAACAGTACCTATTATTTTGAACGTGGCATGAAATTAAGGTAAGTAAATAAGGAAGAAAAATCTGCACACCCAAAAAAATATCACCTAATTTTATTTGCAAAAATCTAAATGGCACGTATGCAAAATAATTATGAACAAGTTCAAAGACTGCAAGCTATTCAATACATTTTTAGCGTTTTCAACTGTATCTTCATATGTCGAAATTATCTTCAACTATTTGTGTGAATCGAAAACTTGTGTCTTTGGTTTGAAAATCAGTTAAATAATTATTCAACAATTTGAAAACTATTTAAGCATAGTTTCCTGCACTGGTCTAATGAATGCTAAAATTGATTTTCCAGCAGAAAGCAAAACACATGTCACAAATCTGCTGTAATTAAAACTGGAATTGTGTAGTAGGATTAATAATTATATTGTTGGCCTTAATCATAGTAACGTAAAAATGCATATCTGCAAACGTTTTCCCAAAGACAGTTTCTACCCTGAAACATACCCGTGTCTTAAATCTATGCTAAAAAATAAGTATGTAATATTGAATGTATGTGGAAATTATAAGGATGTTGTAAATTACTGCTTGAATACTTTGTGCAATTCGATTGTTTAATATGTTTTTCTGCACACGTTTGCTAACATTTCACACTTAAATATATTGCATTGTTTACAAAACACACCAATCAATGTGAATATGTTTGCGAAAAAACATTATCGCCGAGAGATAAATATACAAGAGTGCAAACTTAAGCAGCACTAATTTTCTCATTTAAGTTGCGAAACGAGATATTTTGTTACAAAAGGGCAGCCAACCTACGACTACTGTAGAACCAAAACAACCTTGAAGAAATGGTTTGCACAGAAGCAAATTTTAGCGTCCGAAGTAAACTTGTGCGTACAGAATCGCTCGCGAGAAACGAAACGCTACCTCTAGAGCAGAAGTAAAGCAAATAGCTTCAAGAAGCAACTTACCGTTCCCGGTACAGAATAAGCCTGCAGGTGTCGAATGAGTTGCTTTTCTTTGTTTCCAATGTTCCCTGCTAGGTGGCACCAGTGAAGGCAGCCACATTTGTTTTTCTCACTGTCTGCCGTGTGACGCTAGTGAGCAATTATTTATGAATTTAAATTCGAAGTGTTATTTGACGTACATGAGAATTTCGCCTCTACCTCGTCACATGTATTTTTAGGTAACTTAATATTATCTGAAGTGGAGGTGGTACCTCGTAATGCAGGGCTTTGGGTTGGCAGACATATGACCTAGCCGACTGAGAAATCGAGACATATGGGAGAGAAGAGGGCAGCATTGCTCTGGTCCCAAGTCCCACAGAGCCGCGCATATGGCTGTTTTTAACAGCCATGTGGACGGGAAATGGCGAGGGCGATGCCGATGATCTTTCCCGTAATTAAAAATACCACTGAAGTAAAATATTTTTCGTGTAAATGAATATAAAAATTAAATAAAAATGTTTAAAATAAAATTTTTTTAAAAATTTTATTGTGAGTTTTATTTTTATATTGTATTTTTACACTATCATATAATCAAGAAACGTTTTGACATCATGCTTGTTAAAAGAAAGGCAATAATTTTAATAGTAATTCATGAGAATAAAATAAATATATACTTTAAGAAATTAAAAAAAAAATATTAAAAATACTATGTAGTTAAAAAAATTTGACACGACTAAAATAAATTGACAAAGTGTACACAATTTGCAATTTTAAATAAGACATTTATATATATATATGGATACATATATCATTATGAATATGTATGTGAATATATGCAAACTCTTAGATTACATATGCTACTATTAGGTTCCCGAGTTGAAAAAAAATATTGAGTGAAATTGCTCAACCAAGATGGCTACCACTTTCAAACTCAAAGTAAAGGAAGTCAATTATAGGCATATGCACTTAATATACCGCAAATGAGGCATCAGTAGTAACACGTTAAACCTTTGACCGGAAACTTGCTGGGAATGCTGTGAAGGACTCACAAGCCAGTAATGGAAGGTGAAGCCCTCATGCATGTTAAGGACTTCGTAAAAAACAGCAGCTGTGAATGGAATCACGCTTGGTCCTCTGATATGCACAGAGTAGTGAGGTTTACCCTAGACCGAATAATCACGTGAATTTCGTACGTACGTACCTGTTAATGTAATAATGGAACATCAAAAAATTGACTCTTCACTCGTTCAGTCGCAGAAAAACGAATTTATTTTACCGCTGCAACAAGTTAGTTTTTTTTACAGCATAACTCTGTTTGCAAGAAGCTAACGTTCGCGGAACCTACCGACAATGGGTGGTGTACCCGATATTATTGTCAGTGCCTTGATATATTTTTGCAGCGTGTGCTTTGCAAAAGCCACGAAAGTTAATGGGTTGACATCAGAGATTTGCTTGAACAGACGTTATCTAAGTTTTTGTAACACATTTGTTCGAGCTTACTATGCTAACCAAACATCGCCTACTACCAGCCATATTCTCTTCCAGGCTACACAAGCGGTGTTTGTAACAACTTAGTACTTCTACGCCACATGTTACGGGACCCTCCTGCATTCAGCTATTTTCGGCGTTTCAGACCGATAAGCACGAAAGCGATAAGGTCGACTTTGCCATGCGCATCAAGTACGCCATCGCCACTAAGCGCAAGTCTCTGAACTGTCGTACAGTGTACTCAACGTGCTGTGTACCTATAGGATTTTCAGCGGTGATAGTATCAGTTTACTGGCTAAACGTCTGTGGCAAGTTTCCATTAATGGCCCTTTAGTACTTTTGCATGAATCTAAAGGGTGTATTTTGAGCTACGTACTCTGAAACGGCGTTTCTTGCGCGCGTGACTTCTCGAAAACACTCCAACAGCTCTTGTCTGATGTGTGGTCTTTCCATACATCAGTACGTTGGACGCACTTGTGAAAGATTCGCGGGAAAACGACATTTCAAACACTCTACAATGCAGTTCAAGCTCCTGGCAGGTGGGAGACTAAAGGTCGACCTTATTGCCAGCATTGGCGGTGTTCTGTTTGCTCTAAACCGCACCAAGTTGTTTCATGGCTGACACATCAAGCGTTAAAATTAGTCCTGCATCTAGAGGACTTTACGTCGCATGTGCAATGGGTATCTCACAGCTTGTTTGTAATTAGTTGCAATTTTGTCTCCAGCCGCTGGTTTGGCAGATGACGTCCCGCCATTCTTCTGGCTCTTACGACTGGAGTTTACGTTGCGTGCGGAAGTTTCGCTTATGTATCGCAACGTGGTCTGTGCTCCTGCCGAGAGCCACACACGACAGGCGCTGTATCCGGCACGTCGCGTGTGAAAAATAAAACGAAAGCTGTACACGCAACTCTCTAGAGCTATCGCGCCGAGCGACATCTGAGGCACACGGAACCCCCGCCTCGTCCGGGGCGAGACCAACCGCACGCGGTGTGGTGTAGTGTAGTATAGTCCTCTGCGGCGAGTCGGCCGCGCGCGGAGATTGGGGAAGGTTGCCGCCAATCAGGGGAGCGATCTCGGTACTCGGCTGGCCCTGCACCAGCACGGGCCGCTTTCGCGAGCCGGGCACGGAAAAATAGAGCGAGCATAGAGTAGCGCGTGCACACAGATACGAAATGGCGTGGCGGGTGCTTTGATGAGAGTCCCGGACAGCGACAATTCCGGCCAACTGACGAACATAGTCTAAGTGATAATTCCGGTACCAGGTCCCTCGGTAAGAGAGGGGGAGGAGGAGGAAAAGGTTACGTGTATGTTGATACTTTCGATGCTTCTCTGAATCGTTTCGTCGATACCGACACACAACTCGTTTGGTTAGCTTAGGTTAATTAGGTTAGGTGTTCGTGGCCGGAATTGTCATGTCTCTCGACATATGTTTAAACTGACCTCTTGCTTTGTAAACGAGTGGCTGGAATTGCAAAATTTTCCCAGGTCGGAATTGTCGCAAAACGCTTTGATGTGGGTGTATCAATTTCCTGGTTGGCTGCCTGAGGCTCTGGGATCAGACCTTGTGTCTGATCGGCTACTGCATGTCAGCGGAAGACTCCCTTCTGACTGGGCTGCCGGCTGCCGAGTTGGACGCTGATTGGCGAACGGCGCTCCAACGTGTTGCCGGCCATTGACGCCTTTCTGCTGGCGTGTGCAGCTGGAGTTTGCCTCTGTATTCTCAAGTGCTCTGTGGCCTCATCGTAAGTTTGTGGTTAGAACGGGTGACTTTTCGTGAAAAATTTTCAATACATGCGACATTTCAATACCGTATGCACGTATAAGAAGATTCTCGCACTAGAAAATTTGCGGTTTCTTCACCATTTTTGATTCAAACAATTAAAAAATCACCCCATTAATGACATGTTTCGTTGTTTCCTACATATGCCACGTACCACAAGGTTTTTATACATGTGTCAAAATAAAAATACCTTATTTTGGTTCAATTGACCTTCTATTTATAATTTATACACAAATTATAATATTTANTGTGTCAAAATAAAAATACCTTATTTTGGTTCAATTGACCTTCTATTTATAATTTATACACAAATTATAATATTTAATTTGTAATTAGTATTAAATAAAAAAAGCTAGAACATAGTTGTGTTAGTATTGCCTAGTAAGAAATACGTAGTTATCATGAAAAAATGTTATTACACAAAGTGCGCACGAATGCGTTGAGTTGTTCATTTGGTGTAATTTTCTATACTCGGTTAAGCTTTGTTTGCACGGAGCGGAGGAATATCCTGGAGGAACTTTAGCAGGGCTTCAGAAAAGTTGGAAGTAATCGTGAACGGATTATAGCCATTGGCTGCCTCCTTTACAAGAAGCAATTTCACTGCTTTAGCAAGTCATTCACGGTAACAATACTACATTACTAAACAACCATCATCCGCAATAAATAAAGATAAAAGTTGCTACAAAATTCAGCCAGTCATGAATGACCAACGTTGCTTCAATGTTCAGCAATATATTTCTGGTTAAAATCGCGCTATGTAAAATCACTGGCTCTATCTAAGTTTGCACCTGTTCCAAAAACCTGTCTGACCAGTCAGATGTTGTAACTGAGGGAAGGCGTGACGCTTGCCCCAGCGGCTAGAGAGATCGCCTTGGGTTCGACTCCCGGCAGCGTCACTCCCGGATTCTCGAATGTGGGAATCGTGCCTAAACGATGCCGTTGGCCAACGGATTTCCTCGGGGATCTCCCATTACCCCCCGGCCCTTATATTCCGCCGCTGCTCAATACTCACCTGAATCATCGGCTCTCAAGATCTCGCTATTCAGAGCCGCCCAAATCTCTTCAATCACTCACTCACTTACTCACTCGTAACATTACGACATCCGCCTTTTTTTAAAGACACGAGCGACAAAATATAACTTTTCCAGAAGTTTTTATCAGATTCTCTGCAACGCAGTATTACTTCAGAAACTCTCGAATATAAACTTTTCGAATGGATTATATATTATTCTAACTTGGTAAGAACGTACGATCGGAACACTTTCAACAAGGCATTATAATAGCAAAGCTGATCAGTAATTAATGTTGNAACTTGGTAAGAACGTACGATCGGAACACTTTCAACAAGGCATTATAATAGCAAAGCTGATCAGTAATTAATGTTGCTCGGTATAGTATGCGTGTCCAGCGTTATGTGAACCAATATGACGATTGTAAATGGAATTACAGAAACTAATAAAACTGATTATCGTGCGTTCGTGAATACAGGCGTCTTACCTCTTGTTTGTCGTAATTTTCTNATACAGAAACTAATAAAACTGATTATCGTGCGTTCGTGAATACAGGCGTCTTACCTCTTGTTTGTCGTAATTTTCTGTAATCTGCATACTGCACTCAAAGTGATAACAAGAGAGGCTACGGTGGAATTGTGGTCGTCCACAACGGCCAACCGGGATCGATTACCTGCAGGATCGTCATGGATTATCACACGTCGAAACGTGGCGGACGTTGCCCGTGTGTATGTGTGTTTTTTCGGTGTGTTTCAGTTTTTCCCAATATTACATTCCGTGGCCGCTCCATATATACCTCAATTGGACTCCATCGGGGTGCAATGTGTGCCGTGACCCAATTAAATCCATTAATTTAGTCCAGCGATAAAGAAATATAAATGCACANCATCGGGGTGCAATGTGTGCCGTGACCCAATTAAATCCATTAATTTAGTCCAGCGATAAAGAAATATAAATGCACAGGTGTTTTAAAAGTCTGCCTGTCTTCAGTTAATAGCGCGAATTTTGCAACTCCCTAGCTACGACGTAGTCCAGTAGCTAACGTCAAACAACCACTAGGGACCACGGTGGCTGAGCGGTTAGACTGCTCGCCTGCCACCACGGTGAACTGGGTTCAATCGTCGACCGGGCCACTTCCAGATTTTCGCATTTGGGAATCGTGCGGGCGATGCCGCTGGTANCATCGGGGTGCAATGTGTGCCGTGACCCAATTAAATCCATTAATTTAGTCCAGCGATAAAGAAATATAAATGCACATGTGTTTTAAAAGTCTGCCTGTCTTCAGTTAATAGCGCGAATTTTGCAACTCCCTAGCTACGACGTAGTCCAGCAGCTAACGTCAAACAACCACTAGGGACCACGGTGGCTGAGCGGTTAGACTGCTCGCCTGCCACCACGGCNCACTAGGGACCACGGTGGCTGAGCGGTTAGACTGCTCGCCTGCCACCACGGCGAACTGGGTTCAATCGTCGACCGGGCCACTTCCAGATTTTCGCATTTGGGAATCGTGCGGGCGATGCCGCTGGTAGGCGGATTTTCTCGGGGATCTCATGTTTCCCCCACCCTTCAATTCCGGCGCGGCTCCGTACACACTTCAATCACCCTCATCGGCTCTCAAGACCTCACTGTTAAGAGCTGCCTAAATCTCTTCACTCAGTCACTCAAACAACCACTAAAATGTACGCCTCGCGTATCGCGGTTGGTAGGGCTGTGCGATATCACTATATATCGACAATAGAAGAATATTTCTGAAATATCGCAACTGCGATATGGTCCAACAGCGCAGAGCAATACATCGTGAATCACGATATTAGAGATATTGGCCATATGCGATATTTGTGATATACGATGTTGACATGGGATGTTGATGATATGAGATGGTGGCAATATGCGATGTTGGCATTATGTGACAATGGGATATTTGCGATATCAGTAGGCTTATTACCAATTTTTTTGATGTCAGTAAAAGCGATATTTGTGTATATCTCGATCGATCTTCAATACTCTCTGGGAGCGATATAAAACATAGATAACTATATGGTCGACATGTTTTGAAACGATATTGGAAAGTGGTTGTCGCACAGTTCTAAGTTGGTCCCGCCTGGGACACCGGCTCCACGGCGGTTCTTATTGGTTCGACGCAGCGAGAAGTGTAGCAAGTGCCGGCAACCTTGCAACAGTTCGTCGACCGCCACTGGCTCCTGTATATCTGGCTAGGTTGATCTCCGCGCCTCAGCTCCTTCTCTTGTGTTTCCCTCGGCGCCGCAGAGGCAGGTGATGCAGGCGCCTGCGTGCACAACCCGGGTCATATTGCCTTTTAAGGCGTCGCTACTGCGCGCTTGACCTGGCCTCTTGCAAGCGTGCTCCGATCGCCGCGCCAAGGCGCCTGCTGCCAGTCTGCGTTGCCAAACGAAAGTTATATAAGTTCTGGAAGTTTATTGAAAAAATTACAAAGATATTACGGCAATTTCTTTACTTTTAAATATCTTGGAAAACACACAACAACGTGCTTAGAAATGCATTCATTATATACAAATGCCGGCACTAGCTACCAAGAATTTACTCTGACGAGTAAAGGCGCAATTCTTAATTTTTGAATAATTTATATTTGTTATCATACATTTCGACTACCTCCAAGTTTCCCGTATCAATGATGACGTCACAGCGAATAAATTACAGTAGCTAAAATCTGCAACACTGACACCAGTCGATCAGTCTAGAAGTAAGTTACATAAGTAGGTTAGATAGTTTAAAAATACCGATTTTATTAAATTTGGTTTAAATATATGTGTAAAAAAATTTATTATTTCAGTAGGCATATGAGAGATTAAAGAGAGAAAAATGTAAATATCGGAAGATTTCTATGGAAATCCGTATTTCCGGCTATTGTTAAAAAATAAGAAGATATTCCAAAATTTTGGAAGGTCTGGCATACGTGCTACGCGTCTGCAGACTTGTGGTCTGGATACCATTTCTAAAACCTTTGGGTGGAAAAGGGGTGGGGGGGGGGCACAGTGGCTGAGCTGTTACACTGCTCACCTCCCACGAAGGCGAACCGGGTTCAGCCCCCGGCCGGGTCACTTCCCTTTCATTGTGCAACTGGAGCAGTCCTAAAATTATTCTTTTTAAAATAGCTCAATATATTTGACGAAACGCAGCCACGATAACATCTGCCTATCGAGTAGCCCAAGCCAAGGATATTGAGCCGCTGCAAGTTGCTTTAAAGGCGTTAGCCACGAAAAACTTTGTTATTTGATATACAATGTTCTTAGATCAGATAGTTTTTGCAAAATAACATGTCGAAATCAAAATTTTACTTTTTTTGTAATGTAAAAACAAAATAAACTAAATTATTTGCATGCAATTTAACAAGGGCAACTGAAATGAAAAATATGCAACATTTAATACATTGCGTGGTCATATTAAACATCTTAATCTAACCCATCAACAACCTGTTAAAATAGCTTTAACATAAATCCGTTTAACATTCGTTAAAGGCAACAATGATTTGTAGCCAATGAAATAGCTTACCTCAAACACACTGCTGGAAGCGGTTTTGATGAAATGGAGAGCCTCCGAAATTTATTCTTTTTTTCCTTCAGCTGTTTTTCCAGTGTCAAGAATAGCGTTTGGAATGTCGACTGCGTCATTTTGAAACTCTCATAACATTTTGTTTCGTCGCCCATCAAACGAGGGTGCAAAGTTACGAACTCCCCTTCCACCGGCCTGCTTTTCCAAGCATTGCGAACCCACAGGTCTCCTTTCCGACCTATTATTTCTCCTACACTCTACCTCGTCTTATGATGCTGGTGCTTTGGTTCCGAAGTCACCATTGCTGAAATTTGGAAATATGTTTTTACATTCAATGTACGATACAAGCCCCACTTGACGCGCTGACACCTCGATGCAGACCGCAGACTCGGCCGCGGACCTGACCCGCTCTTGATGTGAGTGGCCAGACCTTTAGTCAACACTCGCCCCTTACATTTTAAAATTTCCTTTTCCTCTTGAATAATACTGGCAAGGACTTGATGGAATGCGCTACATAGCCGATTGCTATTGAATTTCATTTCACGTCTGATAGTAATTCTGGGAGAGGTTCGAGCCCTAAATCCCACAACTCCCCCCCTCCCCCTCCAAAGTTGAGAGAGCACCTCTCGAAGTAGGTATTGCTAGAGACCGGAAAAATTCGCGAGTTCAATGACCTGCAGGCTTGACTCTACAGTCTTATGCATAAATGTGCCGCTATTAAATGTACATTGGTTGTCTGCTGTCACAGTGGAAGGCGGCGATTGGGCCAGCGTTCTCCAGGAGGTGTCAAACACCGTGTGCACCAATGGCTAAAGTTATATCAACACACGTGTTATGAATTATAGCTTGTCTCAAAATGAATTAGCGAATTTTTCAGGTCTCTAGGTATTGCTTATGTAATATGCAAGCGAACGAGTCGCACACAGACGTGATGGTGGCTGGCGTAACACCCGGAACGAGCGTCTTTTCGTCTTTAGTCCTTTGGGCGAACCGACCAGCGAAGCAGACCAGGAAGATGGGTGTGTCCGGCCGGCGTTAACCGTCTCCTAGAATCAGCCTCCAGCTACAACAAGGTGACGACTTTCCAGTTAGGTTTAATTAAAATGGCGTGAATTAAATGTAATGAATAATCATCTTAAATTCAATTTAAAGCTCCCCCGATCAATAGTCATTTAAATAGCTGCTGTATAATTCTGATGTTAATAAAACTCATCTTATACTGTTGTGCTCTACCGAATCATGAGTCATTATTGAGCTACGTCCCTAAATAATTTCAAGTACGAATTATCTGAAAAGCTTAGTTCGTAACAGTGCGTTCCAAGATGTTACACCGCGAGTAAAGTAAAAGAGCTGAGCAAAGCAAAAGTAAATGTGGTTTTGATACGAGCATTATGTAATACCGCGCTGTGTTTACAAATATGTACTTATTATGTAACCAATGTAAATACAAAAATACGTTTATCAACTTCCACAATTTGTTTAATTTAAAAAATATAATTATGTACATAAATGGCTTTACTTAACTTAACCATAAACATTATGTCCAAAAAGTAGCAGTTGTACAAGTTCACTTTTCAATCCAAATTACCACTCGCCGAAATAGTGCGTGTAAAAGTGTTACTCTGGAAATATGCTCAGAGTAATTACCCTGCACTTTTGGGACACCTCCAAGTGCGAGTAAAACTTTTAATAAAAGTGTTTTAGGACAGCAACGGAGTGAAGGTTAGTCGCAGAGCAACGTTTTGGAACGCCGCCCTGTTTTCGAACAGCGCGGACGGGCGGAGTGATACAAGGTCGGACTGGACAGAGCACAGGAGCAGGCTGGCGTGGTGACCACTTCGCAGAGCGGGAGGGGGAACCAGTCGCACATGAGATAAGCTGCGAGCCATCCCGTCGACCCTGACAGCGAGGGTCGACGCGAGTTGTGCAACTGACACGACGCACGCCTCAAGCCTCCGTCATAGCCTGGAGTATCTCCTGAACACATCTTGTAGTGGAGCATTATACATATAAACATAAGACTTGAAATAAAAAATAGGTGGCGAGTACAAGGTCTTTAAATGGCATTTTTTTAAATGTCCAATAAACTGTAAACATTTTTTTGGTACTTTTACAAGAAAAAATCCTTTGTAGAACTACAAACAGTTTTCTTGTGAAAACCTGCACAGCATATATTTGTAATACTACAAATGATAGGCTTGTATTGAAACTTACGTTATTCAGAGGTGAACAGGAAGTTATTTTTCTTCCAGAAAACAAATGTGATTCATTAATGACCGATAAAAAGGAAAAAATTATTTAAAAATATAATTTACGAAAAAAATATAAAAAGCCACACCTTGCCAGCATGGAGACTAGAACCCGCGCCTTAGCGTTGTTATCACAGCCCTTACCCACAAAACCAGACTTACAAACTTCACAACTAATTTTGTACTAAATAAACTAGTAAATACCTACAATATTAAAGTAAGGTTATTCAGTTAAGAACGCATTTATTTCATTTTAAGTGTGGTGTGTAGATATGAAACATTAACATTAATAGCTAATGAGTAACGGCGCTTCGTGTTTTTAAAACTGTAGTCGTAATGTTATGATTATTTGAGTTTATTTATGTGTTTAACTTTATTTAAACTCGCAATACATTTCTTATTGCATGCAACTACATTTTACATCACCCCTAGTTTTTGCGCAAACAAATAAATACGGTTTTGCGTTGTTGAGTGTCCCCCATTTAGCTTGAGCTCGTGAATACGGGTCAGTATAATACAAAAATTTCTTGAGGTCTATTACAAACACGTCTCTTGTAGTTTTACAAACGAGTAATTTCACAAGATAAATTTTTTGTACTGTTACAAACAGTTTCTTAGTAAAAATTACAAAAAAAAATAAAAAATTACAGTGCGCTGTTTAACATTACACCACAGAGTACTTTAGGATACAGAAATGAAACAACCGCTTTGTCCGTGAACTCAAGACGTTCATGTCAGCAAAATGGCGTCACTGGCCAGAAAAATGTCGGAACGCCGTTCGTCAATCAGCGCTTGGTAACCTATTTGCCATTCGGTAGCCCTACCAACAAGGAACGTCTCACAACATGCAACAGCCAGTCGGACGAAAGGCCCGTTCCCAAAACCTCGCACAACCAATCAGAGAATGGGTACTCCCACATAAAAGGAATCGCCAAGCCATTTCGTCTCTGCGCACTCGTCTACTCTGTGACTTAGCTCAGATCCACTTTCGCAGCTGTGTGGTTTTAAGTGCCACACGTAATAGGTGCCTGCCGGCGATTCACAGAAGTTCATTACCTGAGTAACTTTAATGGCCCAGCCAAATACCACTCTGTATTCCTGACCTACCGTTAAGGGGCCTCCCAAGTACACATTTTTTTAAACACCTCAATGTCATGCCCGGTCGCAAGGAAGTACTGCGACGACGATGGAGAATAGCATAAATAATTTTGGCGTGTGTTCTGTTTCCTCAGAGTTTTAAACAATGTCTGTAATGTTTTAATACAATAATATGTTTTTAAAAGATACAGCATTCTCGCTATAGTTTAAAACCGGCCCTTTGGAACGGGGTTGAGACTGGGCTGTGATCTAGCAACCAACCTATGATGGGTGTAAGGTGAGGGGACTGGGTGCCCTGAAAACTGGACTGCCACTGAAGTCCTNCGGCGACCCACGGCTTGGATCACCGTGGTGCTTCGTCGGCCCGAGCTGCCCTCTGCTGGTGAGCTCCGGTGGGGCCCGCTCATGAGATGTCGTGAGTCGATTGGTTTGCCCCTGCCGCTGTGAAGGCTGCTGATTAATCTCCTTAATGGGGCAGTGATGCAGATATATAGCGTAGCACTGCTCAAGTCCATCTTCACCTCCTCGTGGTCTGGGCTGGTAAACACGCGTGGCCGCGCCGTGGCTAACGGAGCGAGGACGACTACAGGCGGTAACGGCCTGTCTGTGCTCAGACAAACAGTTACGGCTAGGTTATGTGCAGTCTTCCAGGGACTGTATATATTCTTCGCCATGCGGTGATGACCCGCGAACCTAATTGCACCCCCATCCCTTCCCAGCAGGACCTTGGCCTGGCAAGCCGGGGCGGAACCCTGAGTGGCGGAAATCCTATGAAGGGATTGACTGGCATCCTGGAGGAGCTGGGCTGCTCTGGGGGAAAACTCAGTGTGCATGTCTGAAGATTGTGGATACTNGGAGCTGGGCTGCTCTGGGGGAAAACTCAGTGTGCATGTCTGAAGATTGTGGATACTCAGGGGATCAGTGTGAAGCCCCGGCTTCGGCCGTGCTGATCGCGGGTCGGACTCTGGGTGGTAGTGGTTGAACCTTCTGCTTGGAAGGAGATCTGGAGTTGGGTACTTGCCTGGAGGGCTGACCCTGTATGTCGGCAGAGTCGGTATCTGCTGCCGTGGAATGTAAGCGTGTTGGCTCGCCACAGGTACCGGTTTCAAAGGGTTGGTGCTCATTCGAGAAGGGTCGCCGGTCTGGTCCGCCTAGTAATAGGACTCGTTTACGAAGCGGTTTCGTAGAGGTGGATAGTCCTTGGCCCCATCAACGTGGCACGTACGGATTCAACTTCGTACTCTGCTGTTGGCAGGTGAGGTGGAACCACCCTCAGGTGGAGAACATCCACCCAGTGCGATTGGAAAGGGCGTAATCTCTTTCTATTGGCAGCATTCAACTGCTGTCAATTAGAGCTCTGACCAAGCTCAAAAGGTCATGGATCTATAAAAGTCTGGTGAAGAGTGCACACACATCGAACGTCTGATGTGACAGAGTAAACCGCCTGTGTGGCCTTATACTAAGCCTGAATGTTATAAAGACCTGAGGTGCTCTCTTCTATAAATATATCGCTCAGAAAGTTGTCTCCTGTAATACCCAATGGACTCAGGCACAGGAGGAGCATATCTGGTCAACTTGTTGCACTAGTTGCAGATAACATAAAGTTTAAAACCCGTTTGGCAGAGGAATAAATTACGTAAACAGAGGGCTACTGAAAATTATTTTTTTCTGGCTTTGAAACGTTTCAAATACCACATTCGTGTTTCAATAGCCATATTAAAATAATTTACAACAAAATATTAGTAGAATGGAAAAGCTGATTCTGGTGCAATGTATTTTAAATGGGGCATGGGTGACCCGGGTACAGGAGCGTAGGCGCCGGCTAGCCATCATTTTGTGATATCAGCCAGTCAGCATATCGGATCCTGGTGACCTTGACCCTATCCCTATGAACTTTACTTCGTGCCGATGACCTTAGTGGAACTGTAAAGTCAAAATACCGCAAAAAACTACAAAAATCGTAAAAAAAAAACAGGAATAATAACATTAATGAACCCGACAGACATGTCGGATAGCCATGATATTGACCTTGACCTTATAAGAACTCAAAACTTAATAGTTAAGAAAAACTGAACAAATCGTAAAATTTGTAAACGTGAAAATAACATTATCGTCGACGCCCACCATATTGGATATCCGTAACCTTGACCCTGACCCCCTAGCAAACTTAAGCCCGAAAAGTCGAGGAAATTTGTAAAAAATCGGAAAACATTTCCTTAAAATTAACTAAAAAATTGTGAAATTCAAAACATTATGTAAATGTTTTACTAAAGAATAGCATGCAGAAGGTTCAGGGTTCAAAACAAAAATGGCCGAGCGCACACCATCCTGGCACTACGACCAGCATATGACTAATCCCCACCACAAACCCCTCCAATTTTTGTGTTATTTTAATTAACCTCCTACACACACACCCCTATATTCAATTAACTATTTAGTAGACCCCTCACCAACACATAACCTTCTCCAACGAATTATTGGCTTACATCACATCCCCTTATTATCAGCATTCCCTCGAAGTATGGTTTTTGTGGTGTTATTTAAAGCATTTGGGGTACGTTTTGAAATGTTTTTTAAGGTATGTTTTTAGGTATGTTTTTGAGTTATATTTTTTGAGGTGTGATTTTTGAGGTATAATTTGTAAGGTCTGATTTTTGAGGTATGATTTTAAAGGTATGTTTTTCAGGTATTATTTTTAGGTGTAATTTTTTAGTTTTGGTTTTTGAGGTGTGATTTTATAGATATTCTTTTTGAGGTAGTATTATTTTGAGATATGTTTTTTTGAGGTGTAATCTTTGAGGTATGGTTTTGAGGTACATTTTTTGAGGTATACATTTTAAGTAAATTTTTTAGGTATGTTTTGAGGAGTAATTTTTGAGGTATAATTTTGAGGTATTATTTTTAGGTATATTTGACATCTGGTTGGTTGGTCTGGTTGGTTGACTCGGGTGTTTAGAACATTTGGTTTGCTAGCTAGTATTCTTGTTTGAAAAGATTGCTTGAAATATTGAAAAATTGATGGAGTGGTGGCTAAATCGTCGAGGAGAGCACAGAAGATAATACTGTCTATCACCCGAGTTGGCTCACATATTGCAAGTTTCAAGGGTATTACCCTAATGGTTTGCGAATATTATCGACGACAAATAGGCAGTCAAACTGGAGTCAACTATGGTACCACCAAAGACGAAGGTGGAATGTTTGTCGTAGGCATACGATTAAACGAATGCTTTTCCGTTATATTTACAGTATAATAGCTCGCTGGTCCAAACTGGTATTCGAAATTTTGGGTAGAGTTTTTACTCTGATGGGTAAATGCGTGTGTAATTGCGAGCACATTAAATAATTTGGAAGAAATAAACATAAAATAACTTAACAGACTGAATGCTGGAAATGCCAGGGAAGTAGCAGTGTTCTGCCCAGTCTCGCATCACATGAAGAACTGAGATGTGACACGCTTACCAGAAGAGAATGAGATATCATATGAACAACAACCAATCATAAGCCCCCAATGTGATGTCATCGTGAAATCACCAGCGCAGTCTAGTAATGGTGGGCGTTGAGTTGTATTGTGTAAACGGCAGGACGATAATGAGGAGGGTAGGGAATATAGCAAATACGAGTAATAAGATGTAAGCCCATGATTCGTTGGAGGGGTTAGTTGGGTGGCTGAGGGGTCGACTAGATAGTCAATTGAATATAACGATGGGGTGAAGAGGGTTTAAATAACACATCAAAACCGGAGGCGGTTGTGCTGGGAGTCATTCACCTGCTGGTCGTCATGCCGGGAGGATGTATACTCCATCATTTTTGTTTCTAATCTTGGACCTCTTGTGTGCATGTATTTGAAAACCATTTACACAATTTTTCGTATTTCACAATTTTTAAATTCATTTTTAGAAAGGTTTCCAATTTTTTTTCAATTTTCTCGATTTTTTTGGTTGATGTTTTCCTGGGATAAGGTCCAAGGTCATGGATATCCAAGATGGTGGTAGTGGACAATACCGTAATTTTCTACTTTTTGGAATCTAAAATTTTTTTTTTGTTTCGTTTTGGTTTATTTTTATGTTTCCTAATGTCAAGGCAAATGTCACGGATAGCCAACATGACTGTCGGGTTCATTAATGCAATTATTCCTGATTGCAAAATTTTGTAATTTTTGCGATATTTTGCTTTCAAGTTTATCTCATGGTCGCAGGCACGAAGGGAAGGTCACGGGAATACGGTCAAGGTAAAGGTCACGCGGAACCAAGATGGCGGTCAGCTGACATCGCATGACGGTCCGTCGGTGCCTCTGCTCCTGTTCCTGTGACCTCTTTGCCCCATTTCAAATAAATTTTTTCCCGAATCGGCTATATCATTCTACTAATATCGCCTTTAATTTCTGTCCTGAAAAAAGACTTACATTAAAATATTACACAGTTTAAAAAAAAAACAATAGACACAGCTGCTTACAAGGAGACCCACATGAAAACAAATCGTTTGTTCCAGACTCAGGGGCAACTATTGTATGTCAAACAAACTGTTGTGGTATAGTCACCACATAAAGATATTTGAAGTGTATTCTAACCCCGTAAGATAACACGAATTTCGCAGGTGAGTGAAAATTACTAGAGTACCGAGTGTTTCGCAAATGCTTTCGTCGTCTAGGTAGACTTCAAACCATTTTGGCCTAACGCTCTGATTGGACCGCAGTTTTTTAGACACGCCCCGGGAAACTATGAGCCAGTAAGAAACACAAATCCACAGCGTGACCGGGTCATGAACATCGAATATCGTGTTGGTAGCCAATAGACAAACGACGTTAACTGTAGTACATAAAGGACTTTGGAGTCTAGCCTGCTAGCAAAGCAATGCGTGAAATAGACTGAGGAAGGACTCTGTTTCAGAATCACCGTTTAACCTCTTTTCTGTCGTACGAATAGTGAAAGTAATTCACTCGGGGAAATAAGTTAGTTTAAAGTGAAAAAGACAACACGAGCCCTTTTTAGGACACGTACACACGTGACAGACCCACAGGAAAGGTTTACAATTATATATATCCTAAGTGTGTTTGTTTGTTTGTATGTCCTTCATTCACGTCGCAACGGAGCAACGGATCGACGTGAATTTTTTGCACAGAGATATTAGGAGGACCGGGAAGTGACATAGACTCCTTTTTATACCGAGGAAATATCTCATTCCCTCGGGGAAATTCTTATTGGAAAATTAAAAAGTACACAAACGTAATAACAATGCAACGTCGCAACGGAGCAACAGATCGACGTAACAATGCAACGTCGTAACCTAGCAACAGATCGACGTAATAACTTGCACAGAAATAGTTGGAGACCTGAAAGGAGATATTGGCTACTTTTTATCGCGAGAAATAGCTAACTATAACATATAAATAGTGATAAGCGTTTTTACCAAATAATTTTTCAGTAAATAAATACGTAAAGTTCAAGCTGATGTTTCCCAATACAGCATACCATTCCCGCCTATACTTTAAGAGATGTCAAAAACTTTGTGAAAAAGTAAATTTTCGCGAGTCGGTTGACCGTACGCAAACGTGGAGAGCCATGGGGGCGGCGGGTTAAGGCCGGGGG
>NQII01006993.1:37180-103291 GCA_002778355.1 Clitarchus hookeri | reverse complement strand
AAAAGAACCTTTGCTGCATTTTACCGTTTTTGCACACGCAATCTGAATTCGGTGACATTGTTTTGTATTCGGCATTGATATCACAATGGAGAGGAAACTAAAATTATCGCTGATACGGTCGTTGTTTAAACAAAAGTAGAAGTGTGAGACTGAAGTGAAGTTAGCTTCTAATCCCAGCTTCATTTTCGTACTGCCAACATTGGCAACCGAAAGGAACCATGCCTCACGCCGCTTCGAGGAGGAACAGTTGGGAGTGCTCTGCGCAAGAACCGCACATCTGTAATGACTCCAGTTACATGTATGCAAGTGCAAGAACAGCACATGTGTAATGGCTCACGTTACTTGTATGCAAGAGGGATGCATTGCGCATTTAGTAAATGTTCCGAAGGTAATAAATAACATTAAAACAGAACAAAGGTAAGTTCATACGCCATACGTACCTTATTTAAAAAGTCAGGGGGGCCGAGTACCCAATTATATGCTTATAACCCTTACAAATTTGCACTTTTGCTCAGCAGTCGTATGTTCAGAGACTTATAATATAAAAAATAAGCAATAAGCATGAAATATTAATACAATATACCACTCTTTATTCGGAGGACAGAAATATTATAAGCTCAGAGATCCTAGTCATAAAATTTTTTTAGATAAGTTTCCAAACATCGGACTTGTCAATCATGCTTGTGAGAACAAACAAAGTGCCACATTTATGATCTTGTAATTATCATATTTACACTTTAAAATTGAATTTTTGTATGTAATGTGGATAACACTTGTAGTGTTTATCTATATGCATATCAGATTCATTTCTCCTACGGTCTGTTCGTTTTTTTCAGGCCACCAAACTTGCCTCTCTGGCCATTTGAACCAACTGGAGGCAGGTTTCTGGTCTTATAAAAACTTAAATTTCAATTGTAACATGAGCCACATATTGCATCAGAAACAGCAGGTTGTTGTATAATGAAGTATAATAGCTTCGATGCTACTGTTGCTTATACTCACTACAGAATGCACCAAACACAACAATCATGCTAGTGAGTACGAACTTAGTGCCATATTTATGATCTTGTAGTTATCATATTTACAATTTTAAATAATATTTTTGTATGTCACATTGATAACACTTGTAGTGTTTATAGGATAAATTAATCTTATATGCACATAGATAGTCTTATCTACTTTTACAGACCATCAACCCTGCCATTCTGGCTATTTAAAACCACCAAAGTGACAAGATAATGATAGAATAAAAATATAACTCGTTACTTCAACAAGAAGAAACCTTTATCGCTTGAGAAACAGCAGGAGATAGTATAATACAGTATACCAGTTTTGGTGCAATTGCCCCTTACTAAGAATACAAAAGGGTCCAAATATGCCATTCTGGGTCTTGTGAACAATCAGTCTTTTATATTTTGGCAATGCAATGTTCATATTTTCACTTCAAAATGTGATTGATATTTATATTATAGATAATACTTGCTGTGTTTATGTATCTGCGTATCAAATTCATTCCTTTTTAATGCTGTTCTAAATTTACAGGCCTCCAAATTTGCTATTCAGGCCAGTAGTTAGTAATAGTAGGTACGAGCACACATGGTATCTGGCAGTGGACCAGTGGACTTGCCGTTATCTTGGATCCACCATCTTGGAATATTATTTTTTCTCTTTTTCCTCAAGAGGCATAAAAATCACCAGAATTTCCTTAAAGATTTCCTAAATTTTCCTCAAATTTCCTGCAAACACCCTTAACTTGCCTGAAGTGGGGCTGAAATAAGCTTAAGTTGCTCCGTGTGGCGGAATGCCGCCAAAATTGTGCAAATGACAGCCACATTAAGCAAACCTTTACAGCCACCTCACGCTCTGTCATTTCATGTCGATACCAATCATCTTATTGTAAGAAATTTCTTGTTCATCGCCCTTGCATGCTTCTTCATGCTGTCACTCCACCTTGTTATAAGCAATTTCTACAACCTATGCCAAGTACGCATATGCTAATCACACCTATGCTAATTACACCAAGTAAATATCTATATCAGATTCCCACAAACTAATAAGCGTAGTTAGCCATAATTTCCGAACTGTGCAAGATCAAGCAATCAAATTCATATCTTGATCATCGCTCCTGATGTCAATCAGGGTGGTTGGTTCAATTATGTCTTCAGCCTCTTTATTAGCATTGATGCTTGCCATTTTCTATCCACTAAAGCTACAGCTGTCAAATTCACATCACAGGCAACACTCCCAACTATGATAAAGTTGATAAGGACAAGTAGGCCTTAAGCCTTGTTACAAGCATAGTTGGATGCCTTTCCCGAACCATATAAGCTCGGCTAATGTGTAACAACCACACATACACAAAAAAAGACACAATTGTGTCGCGAGCATGATGTACATAGTTGCAGGTTACATTAAAAAATATACATTAATATAAATAAACAGAGTCAGCCTAACATGAGGGTTGGTGTATCACAGCCTTGTTAGCATGGGTAACATGTAACGACGAGCTATACATGAAAAATAAAGGTGTATACAACTGTGCAGCGAACATGACTTGGTAGTTACCGATGCATGTAGTCTTACACAACATACTATATTGCATGTTTTCAGTGGTTTGTATGGTCTTCAAGCGTATGTGAATTCAAACACTTGTACTACTGCGCAGTGCTGACCCCTCATCAGTGCTGCCTTCACGCAATACCAATGCCGCACAGGTACATTTAACAACAGAGCGGTTTTCTGTGTTTGCAGTAGTTTATACCACCATCCTGCATGTCAAAGCCGAAGCACTGTCCATCGCATGCTGTACGACCATTGTGATGCAGCCCGATGAATGTAGAGGCAGCTTGTCCTGTCTCATATCATATGCCACAACTTATTCTGGTGAGCATGGTAATGGAGTATCTTCACAAAAGTAGGACACAAACGCAGATCGTCCATGGTAGTCTATAAATTGTTGAGTTAGTTCAAACATTTTTGTTACGTGAGCCAAAAAAAAATTTGCCAGAAACCATTTTTTTTCCATGTATGAGCATAATTGTCCACCACTCCAGTACGAATACGTAACCCCTACTCAATCCAGGCTTCGCGTTCATGTAGTGGTTTGCTGGTTTTTTATGTTGTAATTATCTGTAGGCAGGTAGAAGGAAATCAGTATGTGCCTATTTGCTAAGTGTATTGAACCCATTTATTCTCAGCTCTACATGATTTATTGAAGTCAGGGTCAAACCTGAACCCTTAGCATAACTGTCTATGCTATTGTCAATAGTTCTTTTTATTGCATCTACATTATACACAGCTACATTCAAAGTCTCGAAGGCTCCAGTATAATATTCGTCATCGGGGGACTCTGGTTTCGTATAGCTACAGTCCAGCCACATATATTTGACACCACGATGTTTTTCCACATCAATGATCTGTTGGTTTATCATATTAGGTTTCATACTTGACAGGAATGAGCAAACATCTTAAGATGTAATTCGGTGCAACATAATCTTTTAGAAGACCTCTGAATGCAGATTACTTCCGAAAAAAGTCATTAGCATTAGGCTTTGGCTCGCAGAGCACTGAATTAGGTTGTGTTGTACAATCAGGTTATGTGGCAGGTGTAATATGATACAGCATTAGAGGCATATGTAAGCTTGTCACAATAGTCGCATGGGTGTCTTGGCGGGAGCAAAGAACTGTTCTCAACANAGCATTAGAGGCATATGTAAGCTTGTCACAATAGTCGCATGGGTGTCTTGGCGGGAGCAAAGAACTGTTCTCAACATTTTATATGAACCCTCACATTTATGTGGTAATCTCAGCAGATAATGCTTGGCAGGCAGTGCAGGGAGACCCTTACATGTTGTAAGAGGTCTTTTCAAGTTGCTAAAACATCCAAACTGCGACTTGATGTTCATGTGAATATAGCACGTTCTGCATTCTGATAGCCATCTTCATACTGCTGGATGTTGTTAGAAAAGGTCTTCTTGCAGTACAAACACAAATAACTCCCGATTAATTTGCATTATTGAATAAGATTATCTACAATGTTCATTTTTCGCAGTCTGAATAGCAACTGAACCAGCCAGCTTTTGTATATTACCAGTAGTTATTTTTCATGACTGATCAGTTTCTCCCATATACATTCTTTACACCTTGAGTAACACTTCAAAACTAGTCACCACTAGTCATTCTGTCTGCCACTAGAACCTGTATCTCGAGAAAAAGTGTTGATCACCACAGAGTTCACCACACACTTCACCCCATTTGAAACACCATCAAAAAGTTCCTGAAAAGGCTGAGAATTGAACTGCAGACCAAGCTAGCCAATTGTTAGTCCGTTGCCATGTAAAAGTAAAATAATAATTATAATTTTAGATTAATGTATCACAGCACACACACACACTGTTCGCATGAGCACTGTTCATGATGATGGGAAAACATACAAATACTACAAAAAAAACCCATATTTATTACAAATTTTTTTTAAGACAAATGAACATGAGACAAAGAGAAAAAAAAATGCCTATACTCTGAGAAAGAACAATTCTCCCGCTCGCAATAGCAGGAACCATGACACCATAATTAACATCTTTGGTAACGCTATGCGACCTTGACCTTCGTGCACCATTTCAGATGGCATGTTAAAACCAAAAATCACAATTTGTTAAGAAAAATTCTAAAATCACCATCAAATCATAAGACCTTACCTTTGTCCACGGCAAAGTTGAAGACCAGAGGTGCTGCCTGGGTTTGTCACCAAGGTCTTATGATATTGGTCTTTTATTTTTCATGTAGAGCAAATTTTTATGTTACCCTTGCTAACAAGGCTGAGGTCCAATCGATCCTCATTTTAGGCTGATGGTGTTTATTTATATTGTTTATTTTTTTCTGCAACTATGTATGTATATCATGCTTGCAATGCAATTGTGTATTTTTTTTTTTTTAATAAGTGGTTGATACATGTTAGCCAAGCTTACATGGTTTGAAAATGGCATCCAGCTATGCTTATAACACAGACCAAGGCCTACTTATCCTTATCACCTTTATTGTAGTCAGTAGTGACACTTGTGATACAAATAGGACAGCTGTAGCTTTAGTTGATAGGAAATGGCAGACCTATATGCTTATAAGGATGCTGAATGCATAATTTAACCTACCACACTGATCGACGTCGGAGGCAATGCCAATTATATGAATTTGGTAACATCTTACAGTTAGGAAATTATGGTTGAATATGCTTATAAGAGGGTTCAAGGCATAATCGACCCAACCACCCTGATCGACATCAGGAGCAATGACTATGATATGAATTTGGTGGCTATATAATTCAAGACTAGACATGTCTTATCGGTTAGTTTGAAGAAAAAATGGCTCAACTAAGATAATCCATTTCTCCTCGAAAATAACAATCCACACACGCACACATGCGCGTACACATGCACANATGGCTCAACTAAGATAATCCATTTCTCCTCGAAAATAACAATCCACACACGCACACATGCGCGTACACATGCACATGCACACATGCATGCACACGTGCGCAGGCACACACCGCCTGATATCCTTTTTCTATGAGTTTTAGAAGTAAAATAAGAAATTTTAATATGCAATTTTTATTTACAAAAATATTCTTTTTTTCATAATCGATAAATGTGATATCATATTTTAACCCAAGATGGGGACAGTTATGAGACAAGGCCATAGTCTGTGTAAANACATGCATGCACACGTGCGCAGGCACACACCGCCTGATATCCTTTTTCTATGAGTTTTAGAAGTAAAATAAGAAATTTTAATATGCAATTTTTATTTACAAAAATATTCTTTTTTGCATAATCGATAAATGTGATATCATATTTTAACCCAAGATGGGGACAGTTATGAGACAAGGCCATAGTCTGTGTAAATTCCCATGAATTAAAATATTTCACATGTATTATTTCTTCTCGAATAGACATTCAAATGCCTATAATATTTAATGTAAAAAATCTGTGGGTACTTTTACGTCTAGATCACTTAAACCTGTGTTGGCACCTATGTGCTGAAGGCTCACTCGACTAGGTTGTCTGCCTACCAATTGAAGGTCTGGCAGTTCACCGCTCCTCAACTTTACAGCTTTTCATACTAAATTAAATTACAACTTGTTGATAGAGACAAGTGTTTGCATACGGCACATGGCACATCCTCCTTACTATTTGGCAGACACCAGTGCTCCCAGTGGATTATAGCAAGCTACACCAGCGCCCCTAGCAGACAATGGGAGAATCAAGATGGTGGCCTACAGCAAACAACGTCCAATATGGCAGACACCGGTGGCACACTTGGCAGTTCTAAACGAGAGAGGCAAGATTGAGAACAGTCGAGAAAGGAAAGAAGGTATGACAGAGCATGTAGAATCAAGATGAATAGGTGACAGTGCATGAAGTACTAAGGTGGAATGACAGAGCATGAACTGGAACATTATAGAAATAAGATGGCCTTTGTTGGCATAGAATAACAGAGCATGAGGTTAACTAAGGTGATGTCATACAAAATGGCGACCATGATGGAATCCAAGATGCTAGTCAAATGTCAAGGTTACGCAAGATCAATGTGACACAATCCACGATGGCATTGTCTGAGCATCCGAATACTCCAGCCCCTGTGCCAGTATCCCCATTTTCTTAGTACTTACTTCATCACTGTAATTGACAACAGTGTAACATCGTTTTGTACTTATCCTCCCCCACATTGACAATGCCTACAAGTATGAATGCTGCACTTGCCAGCTTATCACCGGGGTACAATAGTGCATGCACTAGCACCTCCCACGAAGCACCAAAACATCTCCATGACATGCACGGATATATAGGCTCCTGGGGTCAAGTTGAGGAGCTAAGTTTGGTAGTGGCCAAGGTGAAAGGTAGATCATCGCAGTAGTTGATGGTAACAGCCATAAATGTTATGGAGATGCCAGTGGTGGATACAATATAAGCAGTAGTACTATCGACCGAAGTTGGTACAATGCCATTGGCTTCTTTGGTTGAGACATCTTCGCCTTTTTCAACGGAGTCGACTGCACCTTCGGATGAAATAACAGCATCATTTCTTACTGCAAAATCTGTTTCGTCGGTTGTAACATCCATTTCTTTGGCTGTCCCATTTCTGGCAAAGTTTGGTTCGTCGGCTATATAACCTCTGTGAGAGAGAACGTACCCCTGCAGCTACTGCGACAAGATATTTTGGCACAAACACATCGCACGACAGCATGAAATACATGGCTGTATTAACAATCCCAACTGAATCAAATATCTGTGCATATTGCGCGAGTTGCACTTCTACCGCAACAATACTTACTGCAAAAATTTTAGGTCATTCAAAGTTAAACTGCAGGCTTCATTGATGTTTCGGTGTCAGCTCTGCAACAGAGTTTTCTTGTAGCCTCTGTCGGCAGTGCGATGGATAGTAATTTAGATCCTATGGCTCCTCTGCTACAAGGCTGCGGATAATAGGAACTACGAGCCTGCCCTGCTGACTCAACAGATGCAACATCTCTTTCCACGAAGGCATCCCCATCCCTGGTTCCTACTCCTCCCTATGTGACGATAGCCAAACTATCTGGGGTCCACTAGTTTATCATCTACAGAGCTTTCAGTGGCATATCGTTGTCACATCTGTTCCAAAGACTTTGCTTTCAAGCTCACTGCACCACGGCATGAAGTTCATAAGTGCTTAAACAGTTGATTTCTACCGATTTAGAACTGAAGATTATGTGTGTAAGGATTCAGACTTCACGCAGATGAACAAAAATAATTTTGTAGAAATATATTTTAATAAATTAAAAAACAAAACATTTAAATAGGTTTCTTATTTTAACCCTACATCTTTTCCACCCAGTTATTAACTGATTTAGTTAAATAAACATGTGATGTAAATATTTGTTTTTTAATTTAGCTCACCATTGTCTATCGATACATTCTCGATGCTAAAAATGGTGCCTACAAACTGAAAATCACAAACCTGGCCCTAAGAGTTCACAAACTATATATTTGCCAATGTATATTATTAGTTTGCTTACAACCTGACTTGTGAAAATATGGTTTGCTACATAATTATTTAAAACAAATATAAAAAATCCAATGTGGGCATAGGCATGTAAACTGATTTAAATTCTGACAAGACTGAAAAAAAAATATTAGTTCTATGAAATGTTGCTTGCCTTTAAAAAGCCTTTAAAAATAAAACAACAATAAATTTACTGAGCATTTTGTAAACAAAATATCTTATTAGGAATAGCTCTTCAAAATATTTGTGATTGATGGTGGGTGGTATACCCTGAATTAATAACACGTACGTTATAAAATAATAAAGATATAAATTATTTATGGGGAAAATGTGAAATGGTATGTATAATACATTAAAAATTTTAATTGGTTTAAGGAAATGTGATGGGATCTATTTTGACAATTTGTGTAAGAAATTTATATTGGTTAGGTGTTAGGTGTTAGGGGTGGGTGAAGGTGGGAGAGGTGGTGGGTTCTTATGGTAGGGGTGGAGTAGGAGGTAGGAGTTTCGGAAGAGGTTGCAGGTGGTAGTGGGGTATAGGGTGGGGTTGGTAAAGGTGGGGTTGAGGTCGGGGTGGGGTGGTTAAGTGTGGTTTATATCGTACAAACTGATAAATGTGGCTAACTGAGCAGTCAGCCAGCCACATGGATCAGCAAGATTTTTTTCACCATTTTTTGGAATTTTTCAAGGAGTTGGGAGAGAAAAAAGTGGAATTTTTGGTTTTAAATGGGCATTTTCAATGGTCTCGTGGGTTAGTTTGAGGAAAAAATGGGTCAACCAAGGTGGTGGACGAATCATACATCCTACTCTGACAATCTTTGTTTCCTGATCCCCATTTCCTGTTTACTTACATGATCATAAATATGGAACATTGTCTGTTCACAAGAGCACAAATGATGAGTGGTTTATTCTGCAACAAGAATAGAACATAGTTGCTATGAAGCTGTTAGTAGCTAGTAAAGGTGGAAGCTAACTATATTCATAAAAAAAAATTATAAAAACTTTTCTGTCAAAATCACTTATTTTTTTCAACAAAAAATTTGATACTTTTCAAAATTAATTATTTATTTTTAATTAAAATTTCTATAAATTTAACAAAATTTCAAGGAAATTCGTACCAAACTTCATCCCTCCACGCTAATATTTTTTTTTGCAGTGTCAGAAAAGTGGCACAAAACTGAAACCCATTTTGCCCCAAAATTATTAAAATTATTCACTAGAAAGTGAGCCAGACCAGTTATTAACTAAAATCTGATACAGAAAAATATATTTCATATTAAAAATTGTACATAATAAATCACAACCACAATAAATAAAACTATTACACAAATTTACAAAATGTAAAGAAATAAAAAGATGGAAATTTTTTTGTGAATTAGAAAAAGCAAAGGATAATCTCTCCTATCAGTGTAGAATTTGTGAAAATGAATACAAGAGACAATGGCGAAAGAAAAAAGTAATTTCAATATATAATTATATGAGATAATTAAGTTTGACAAAATAGCATAAAAGTGGCACAATCATTTATATAAATAAAAATTGTGGAATTTCAGCGAGGGGAAGCCATTCGCTGGAAAATTAAAATGTATTTAAAACTTGCTCAGTATTCCTGGAAGACGGGACACTGAATTTTCATAATGTAGTTATTAATGGTTAAATGTATAGATATATCCTTAATATTTTCATCAGAAAAAAAATGTATATCTTGTTGAAAATTAAATTCATTAATTTTAACTAAACCATTGTATTCCATGTATAATCCAATTGTGATTTTAAATTCATCAGAATTTTGTGAATTTAAATTCATCAGAATTAATTTGATTACATCTTCTTCATAAAATCACTTTAAACTTATCTAATTAAACAAAAAATTTATAACAATTAATATTACATAATAAAACTAATATTCATAATTAAATAACAACTGGGTTTTTACTTAACTTTTTATAAAATTTAATTTTATTGATGTTAAGTTTATTCAAAACCTGTTAAATTTAATTAAAAAAATTACTTAGAAAAAAATTATTTTTTTTAGGAATGAATATAACATCTGTATAAAATTATCAGTGGATTTTGCTGTTTTATGTAAATCACTAACTTTTTCCATTTAGTAATATGAAAAATAATGCAACTTCGGGTTAGTAAATTATCTTATTTTCTTTGTTGTAAGCAAATTCATATACTAAAAATAATAGATGTAGGTGATAATCTAAGAATAAAATAAAAAATTTTTCAGCAACTTCTTCATTTATTTTGTGCCGTAGCACAAATAATATTTACAAAAATGAATTTAAAAATGTTTAGGTTTTTAAATAATTATACACACAAACTCTGTAAGGCACCCCTGAGCAATCATACATGACATTAAAATATGCAAAAGCATTACAATGAAAATTCCTTCTTGATTTATATAAAATTAATAAATTGATCACAACTTGAATAATACAACTTGCATGAACCTTACATGAAAACATTATTAAATGCCAAGATGATTAAAATAATTATTAGAAAACTGACTAGATAAGAATATTTTAGCAACTAAAAAGGAGGGCAGCTGTTTAAGCGCAGTAAAGCCTCAGTTTCATAAAAAAGAAAATATTAAAAATTGCTATTATAAGGATTAAGATTACGGCAGAGGCAGTCTAACAACCCGTCAAGGCTCTAACCAAATAAAAATATTGCAGATCAAACACATTTAAAAACGTATAAAAGACAGCCCAACACGAGTGTCGTGGACAGCAAAATTACTCTTGGGCAGCGAATAAAACAATACACTACACATTAAAACGGGGAGACACAGTGACTTAATGTTTTAATTAAAACAGAGACAGAATTTAGATGGGCAACCAAAACCACAATTTTGAGAAAACTCTAGCATTGCTGCTCACCCATGACAAACACAACTATGCCACACAAACACTAAAACATTTAAAAACAGCCCAACTAACACACACAATTTGTCCAAGACTCGCCGTTAATTAGGCCCTAATGCTCAGTGGCTCAGGCAGAAGCACTAAATTAAAATGAGCCCTTTTAGAGCTTCGACGTCCTATAGGAAGACAAGTGCTGCAGTTAAACCATGTGGAAAATTCTTGCAGGCAACATGGTCAGGCAACGGCAGGGCATAGAATAGGAAGAGCTCAAGCCGTGCAATGGCTTAAATAAACTATCTGAATCGTATAAAAAATTATGACGCATGAGCGGAAGGTAAATAGAGGGAGAGTGAACAGGGGTGGAAAGAGGAGGGGATCCAAGCCAAGCAAAGAGTATACCACCGCGTCGAGTTGAAAGCAAAGAAAATGTCTTATGCGACAGGTGCTAGTATCGCAATTTAATAATATAAAATACTATACATCTTCTGTAATATTTTCTTTTAATTGATCATAAGTATGATTTCTTTGACTTGTCAATAAAACAATATATATAGTATTTGCAGGTACATTTTTATTAAAATACACTAATTTTGATATCTTTAGCTAATGTTTTTATCCTAAGAGTACAATCAATTATATATAATGGTCTTCACACTCTGTGGTCCAATGAAATCCCCTTTTCACCTCAGTCAGTTCATGTAGTGGTTTGACAATTGTGGCGAGCCCAGCTATAAATCGATGGTAGTAGGCACATAATCCTAGAAAACTCCGCACTTAGGTTTTGTCAGTTGGTGTCTGCCAATTTCTTATTGCTTTGGTCTTCTTGGGGTCTGTTTCTATTCCATAAGCCAACACTACATGTCCCAAAAAATTTATTTTCTATTGAAACAGGTGGCACTTCTTAGGAACCAGCTTAAAGTTGGCTGCGGCCACTTTCTGGAATACAGAGTAAAAGCGTGAAGGGTGCTCTTCAAATGTCCTTACTGTCACGTCATCTAGGTAAGCCTGACCTATCTAAAGGCAAAAGTTTTTCTATCAGGCATTCAAAGGTGGTAGGGGCTTTACAAAGCCCATAAGGCATAACTTTTAACTGCCAGGTTCCTTTCCCTTGGACACAAAATGCAGTCTTCTGGAGCCACCTCACACTGCAAGTACCCACTCTTCATGTCCAAAGTACAAAACCATTGTGAACCTGCTAGGTTGCTTGTGTCCTCTATCCTTGGAAACGGATAAGAGTCTTGGTTGGTCACGTTATTAAGCTGGCAATACTCTACACAAAACCTCAGCGAGCCATCTTTCTTTTTAACAAGAACTATGGGTGACGACCATGAACTAACTGATAGTTATATCTCGTCTAACTCCTTCATTTTCTTCAGAATTCCCTCAACTGCCTTGTGCGAAGCTAGTGGCATGGCAGTCTTCTTAGTGGCCGCTTTATGGGCCTGGCATCTCCCGTATCAATGTGATGGCAGGTCATGTTAGTCCTTCCAAGGTCATTTGGTTCACGTAAGGCATCCCTATTTCTCTGCAGTAATTTAGAGACAGCCATCTCCTGTCGCCAGTTAAGATTTTACTTTGTTCTTACTGGCAGTTCCTCCAGTACTTCTGGTAATGACATTCTATTTGTTTTACTCTAGAACATTTGGAAGAACCTGTGCGACTTGCTTGCAAACACCTATCATGGCCCCCCTCCTCAAGACGCATGGCACTATTGGACAAATTTATCATTCTGACGGGAAAACTGTCAGAATTAGAAGAGAACAAAGTCCTTGTGCTTCATTGACTTCACTTGGCAGGATGTCAATACATTCTACTGGCTCAATTAGATCCAAACGTCTGATAAACTTTCCTTGAAATCTGCCTGGAATGACAATTTCACTAGAAGCGGGCAGCACGGTGGACTGACCACATACTACTGGGCAGCACATTGGGGAGGAGAAATCATTCAGTGTTGACACCACCAACTCTGTACTGCCTACCCTTAGCACACGAGTATCAATACAGCACCACAGCCTATGTAGTAAATCAAGCCCCAAAAGACATTCATCCTCTTTTTCTGCTATGTAAACATTGTGCTCTATTCTAAGGTCAACAAGTTTCAAGATCATTTTTCTCTTACCGATATATGGTGTGATCTCGCCTGTTACTGTAGTCAAATAGCAGCGCTCCATGCTGTCGTTGGGCGATCGCTGGGGGGGAAGGCCCAAGGATGTCTTTACTTAATACTGTTATGGTTGCCCCAGTATCAATGACCATCTGGCAAGGAACATCATTCAGGCTCCCCTTCACCAGTATTGCATCCCAATCCTGTTTCACCGACAGTACATGTAAGAAAATTAGGGCCTTCTCTCCAGCAGTCACCAACCTTTGCCCCCCTAAGATGGGTTTTTACAAGTTTTCTGAACGTACTGTATTCTCACCTGCCTCTCGCTGCCTCTTTTCCCGCTGCTGCTGCTACTACTGTGGGCAGTAGGCTCTCGGGTGCCCCAGCTGTCCACATGACCAACACTCCGGCTATTTGGGTGGAGGGTGGCGAGACTCTGTAGCACGGACCCTGGAAGCAATGTCCCTCATAGTCGCCTGGAACTCCTTCAAGGTCTTAGTAACTCTGTCTTCATTTTCTTCGTTCAGCATCACTGCCCATACCGGACGTTGGGGTGCAACCTCCTGTCTTGCTGACTCCACGGCGAGGGCATCCTGCATGTTGTGGGGTGCAGCCAGACATACCGCTTGCTGTACCTGTGTCGCTAATGGCATCAATGAAGAAACCGACTGCAATGAAGTTGTGCGCTTCCTCGGGACACCCTTCCAGAGATAGTTGAGACAGCCAAACAATTTCTTGCTGTAGCTCCTGCAGTGGGTCCCCTGCTTGCTGGGTGCTGCTTTGAAGCTGTGTATGGTGGGCATGTCGTAGGAACCGGTCTCCAAAATGTAGCTCCAAGGCCGACACCAATGTGGGGTATTCCAGTCTATGTCACTCTGGCAGAGATTGTAGTATGTTCAGTGCGGGGCCTCTCAGTACAACCACGAGGTAGTAAGCCTGCATTTCGGTTGTCCAGCCATTTAGGGTGGCGACTATTTCAAATTGTTGTTCGTACTCCCGTCAAGAAGTCTGGTCATCGTAAAATGCAGCCTTATTTGAGGCCCCTCCCCACTCCTGGCTGTGTGACCTCAATGCCGCAGATCATCGTGCTCTTGTCCGAGGTTACTGTGTTGATTTCGTCTTGCACTGCTTCTTAACTTTTCTCGGCCGGTGATCAGATTATATAGGTTTATCAAATTTAACCTTAGTTTTATTTATATGAATAACTGCTCGATTTTCATTAAATATTGTTCTTCCTTTAAAATTTTGTTAAGCAATTAATTTCTCAACTTCTACCTTCAATTTTAAATTAAAATATATTATGTTTTCTATACTTTTACAAAAGACAGAATTATTAATAAATGAACAGAAATCTTTACCAAAATCATGTGTTGCCTTTGTTCTTTTTTGTGTATTAAATTATATATATTTCTTTAACCATTTGGATTGATTAAACTTTAGATTTCTATGAATTTTTGTTAAAATTAAGCCGTTAGATGAACCTTGTTTTAGATTTCTATAATGTATAACATACTTATTTTTATTTACTGTTTCTAATAATTTCAATTGATTTGTCCCTGGTATTATATTATTTTCAGAACAAAATGGTAAATCTTTATGTAAGTAATGGATAATTAATCCATTCAAAACCACCGAATGGTGGTTTTGAATGGAATTTGAATTGTCTCGTCACTACAGCGTCAGAAAAGCGTTAGAAAAGCGTTTCCAACCATGCATTGCTACGAGATTTCCGATTGTCTAGGTGTACTCTATCTCTCCTGAAAGTTTGCAACTGCTGTACTGATACATGCTGTAGTTAATTTGGATACACCCAACTAATGTATATTCTTAAAGATCATTCTCTAAATATTCAGTCATTGTTAGTGACCTGAAGAGATCTTTGAAACCATAGAAAGCTGAGCTGCTGACCATGGTGGCTTTTTTCTGAAGTAAGAACACACAAATAAGTTTTATGTTGTAATATTTTTTGAATGCTGTTAAGATAGTAGTCTGTGTGTGTGTGTTTGCTATCACTGTCAGTGTGTGCGCATGTGTGTGCGTGTGCACATGTGTGCAATCACAATTTTGCATGTAAGTACTTCAGTAGCTATCTAAAATTAGTCAGCAAGATTCAGGGCATGATAAATCTTTATGCTGATAAAGGTGAAATCCAAATTTTTTAAATGGTGGAATTTGTTTTAAAATATCACCACAAAATCGTGGCCATACAGCTTTTTTTACCTTTGGGATGAAAGTGACACTCTTTCGGTGCAGCACACACAGCAATGCACATTACAAGTGTTAGATACAGCTACTCTCTGTCTCATAACTTTGCAAGATCTTGACAGTCTGTGAGTGGCAATTTGATGTATACGAAACAAACAACGTGCTATTTACTAAAACCTGTATCAGCTAATGCATGAACAAATGAAATTTAATATTACGTTCGCTGTTCTGACTGCACTGTGAATGCTCATCAGACAAGCATAAAATACACCGATAAGAAAGAGTTCCGTGATTAACTAATGCATTTTATTTTACATGCTTGCAAAACAGCTATTGTTAGTGTTGCAAACTAAACTTTGTGCTAAAGTAGTAATGTAGAGGTGTTCAAAATTAAATGCAAATTAAAATGATCTGTGTTTAAAGGAAGCACAACTTCAAACGTTGGAAGTTATTTTTATTTTGTATCCCCCCTCATTATGCCATTCATACATGCTTAATATTAATTCCAAAAGCGTACAGAAATATTGCATGGTGTGGTTGAATTATTTTTCAAATAATTTGACAAAACACATTTCAAACTCGTGTTTCAAGCCAGTAATAGAAAAAGAAGTGAACTTTTAAAAAGACTGGATCAAGAAGAGGCAGGCGAACTTGCTGCTACTTGTTGAAAACCCTCGGCTCACAACACGCCCTGCCACACCATCTGTTAGCAGGCTCCTGAAAAACTACCAGCCAGAAAAAAATAGCTGTCTTGTGTAAAATAACAAATTTGCAAGCGGATGCCAATTGTTTATTTTTCCATGAGTTCTGTATAGTTGTTAAAGTAACATATGTATTTCCGTGTACAGCGATTTTGATTACTAGCAATTTCTGTTGGCCTGGTAATCGTTACGGCTACGTCCATTACACGCCGTGTTCTTTTCTTCCTGCAAAACCATCTCCTTGTTGTTTTCACGTTGTCACTATACTGCATTAATAAAATGAAGAAATTGGGGTGCGCTTGGGTGGTTTTTAAGCAATTCTTACATTATTCCTTGCCATAAATTTCCAATTTCAGCTGTTTAGTATCAGTAATAGCAGAATAACTGCTTTGCAAAATTCATTTGAGAGTTGTTTGTTGGTAAATGCAAGTGCATTGTCAAGTAAGTTCCCAGAATCACTTTTATTTCCAGTCTTAACATATTAGCTGTAATGTCCAAAGTGTAATAGCTAAAATTACAGTCTCGCAAATGTTAACCCAAATTTGATGTCTCTAATACATTAAAAAAGGGTTAACAAATATTTTGATTTTTGCAAGGTTTTCTATTTTTACTTTTATATCCTACAAATATTGTAGATGTCAATCTATAAATACCTTAACATTTTTTCAGCATTACAGTAAGTGGATTACCTGTATGGTGAAAGGATACATTAACGAAAAGTAAACATTGGTGCTACTTTCGTCGAACTGTCAAAATCTGCCAAGTTACGTGAGAGAGTATGTATGTAATCTAAAAGAAGCTACTAAATATTTAGATGTGACTGTTCTTCGCACGGCATACATGTCAAGTAAACACAAAGTAATGAAGATTTATTGATACATTCTGTAGTCTAACTGGATATTTAAATAAACCATAAATGATTACTGAAAAATTATATTGTGGGCTCTAGCTTCAAGCATTGCTGCTTTGAAGTGTTACCTAGGATTGTCCATGAAAACTACTCAGACTTGCAGAAATGTTATTTAATGGAAATTTTTGGGATGGTATAAAAAATTTTCACAAATAGTGATTATTTAAAAACAGTTTTTCAAGCTGATCGAAATGGATATTTTCCAATTTTTTAAATATTAGTATCGTACAAATTTTTGGAAAATAAACCGGTGAATTTGTGATATTAATGATAAATTAATACCCATGCCCTGATATTTATTTTATAGGTATGGATGTGTTCTAAAATTTTAGTGTGAAACACTTTTTTACAGATCGACATTGAACTATGTACTGTATTCGTAAAAGTTACTTTAAAAAGAAGTTGTCGCTATGGGATGTTTGTGTGAAGTATGTATCTATAACTAGGCACACCTATTTTTTTTATAGTGCACAAAATTAATTTTTCACAATATGTACATGAATGGCATGTGCATTGGTATTTAAAAAATCTTTTACACATTTAGAAATTATGTTCCTGGCTTATGTAAGTAATGCACATTACTTGATACTGCATACTTGGGTTATTTGTGTTTGTAATAATTGTGAGTGATAAATTTATTTCACAAAGAATTAAATTAAAAGCTGTCGCATTAAGAAATGCTGAAATTAGGGAGTGCTGAAAAGTTGGTTTATACTAAAGGTGGGTGTAAGTATGATTTCTTGAAGCAGATATAAAACATGATGTATTCCCCACCAATAGAATATGTAAAAGACAGACTCAACATACATGCAAAACATTTCAGATGATGGAAAAACAATGTGTGTGTAACTCTGTGATAAGAAAATATGCTATACTACCAAAATAGCTACACTTGAAATATCAATACAATGTAGTCAATATATTTAATGAACTCCTAGGTTGTGTGTTTTGGTTTAAAACAGCTGAATTATTAAATTACTGTGGAAACTTGGATACTGTTTAGAAGACTATTTTAAGGAAATTTTAATCGGAAGTAGTTATCACTTCTTCAGAGATCCACCTTCTTTACAAAAAATTAATTGAAATAATTTGTAAATTAATAGTAATTTAAATTGCAATTTAGTTAGTCTGTGTCTGTCTAGTTACAGTGTTGACATACTATCGTGCAGTTGTCGTTGAATTCTAGATTTGTCAAAATTAAGTTATTTTATTAGAATTGATTAAAGCTTCAAAGTAAAATACATCTATTCTCTCAAAATTTGTTTGGAAAAGCTTAGGCTGCATGTTCAGTTCAAATTTGGGTTGTACTCTGTAGCTTAGTCAGTGAAGTGGCTTGGGACCACTGGGTTGTAGAAGATATACATCCTTACTTGAATACAGTAGTTAACCAAGTCGGAAAATGCATAAATTCAAATAGTAAGATATATTTGGAGATATTGCTGTGTTGGTTGACATACAGGTGACATTCATTATGCTACTTGGCATAGCTTATTTCCATAATTGGTCTTGAGAATTAGTCTATTAAGCTTAGCACTTGGGTTTCTTTGTTGTGCAGGTGCTACCTATCTCTACTTATTCGTGGTAGTAAATGAACTCTTAACTAATTAGAAATTCTCGGCTCAAAATCAATTTGTAGTAGTTGCAGTGTGAAATCTGCTTGGTTTAAATATTCTCAAAGAAGCTGCCCTTCAAATCAGATCAAAGATTTCCAAAAACCAAACACAGTGTGCCAGTGTCATGAAATAGTCTTTGTACATTGCAATTATTAAATATCCTAAATATTACCATGAAAACCATAGTAAAAATAAGATAGAAAAAGATTACTTAAAAAATTAACACAGGATAATCTTTTATGAAAAATGATTGCCTTCTGATACAAAAATTAAGTGAAATTGAAAGGTGGTTTTAAATGTTAAGGTTACAAATCATAAACTGACATGTAATTTAAAATATGCAAACTAAATTGAAAATGCACAGTGGAACTACATATTATACAGTAAATTGATAGTTGATGTAGAATTGAGTTTCTGCAACATGCAAGCCCATGTTTAAACATGTTAAGTTTCTTTTTTATAAAAAATTTATTGCATATGTGAATTAAAAATATTTTTTGTAAACCTTTAAATTTTAAGTTATAAAATATATATGGTAACTACAAAAACCAAGCAATTTTAATTTTATGCAGTATTAATATTGCTTGTACATATATTTGCTTGAAATTTTAGTGATATATTTTAAAAAATGGCAAAATATTTTATTTATTTAAATTACATCAAAAATATTGCTAAAAACAGGTGTGTCCAAGTTACATTATTTTAAAAATATGTAATAAATTTAACAGTTAATTTTGTTTTTTCCCTACACAACAGAAATTTCCTGGTGAAGCCATCTCCTGTCGCTTCCCGCAAAGTTTACGAGCGACAGGAGTCCACCTCCCCTCGACTAACCAGGCGAACGCTTAACTTTGGGCCAGGGAATTTGCTAGGGAAGCCTGGATCCATGTAAGTGGGCTTGTGAATTTTGCTTGGCTTGTGTGTTAGTCCCATATTCCATCCTGCCTAACTGTACAATACCATTCTGCCTTCTGATGTGCTCTGGCTTTACGTAAACACTAATTCTTACTAGCTACATTTACTGTAACTACTAGCCAGTTGCTACTGTATAGACTATGTAGTTGGTCAGAGATTCAGTTAATGAATAACGTGTTACTAAAAAATAGTTAAATGCATATTGCAAGTGCTCCCAAAGTTAATCAAAATTGTCAGTACCTTGAAGGTAGTTTAAAAGTTTCATTTTGAAATGAGTTATCATATTTTTATGCTTACGTATTTAAAAATGCTGATATAGACTGTTGAATGTGGGATTTTTAAAAGTTTGTTAATGTGTCTTTTTGATAACCAAAATCATTATATTTATTAAGTGTGAAATATATAACTTCAAGTTTTCTTTTTGTTAGATATCGAGTTTCTGAAGAAGTTAAGACACTTTTCCGGAAAGTGTAGGTTCACATAGTCGTAAATTATTAGGTCTTGTGTTTAGTGTACCTTACTTCATTAGATATTAATTGACTCTTATAATACCCAACATTACTTGTTACCATTCATGTTATGCAAAACAGTTACACTGTTTGCTGATCTATAATTTTAAATTTACTTTATAAAAGGTAGACAGAATGCACAAATACTCACAGGGTGGTTTTCATAGATACACACTTAAACAATAATCGCTCACATTTTCCACATGAATGTGCAGTTGCGCTTCGCTGGCTAGGTCAGCTTCATCAGGCAGCAAGCGGTGGCATACTGTAGTTTGGTGTGAGCGATGGTTGGTAAACAGTGAACCTAGTGGCCTGGAGACTAACTAGGGTGAGACGGAAAATTTGAAATGTGGCGGAGGAGTTATCTTATGTTTAAGCCAGGTGTCTGTCTGGATTTGGTGATGTATTGTTGGGCCATTTCCCAGCGTCGCAGTTCTGCACTATTATTTGATCTCATAACAGTGCAGAACTGCGACACTGGTAACTGGCCCTCGAATACATCACCAAATCCAGACAAACACTTGGCTTAAATATAAGTTAACCCCTACGCCACATTTGAATTTCCTGTCTCACCCTATTTCGCCTCCTGGTTTCTGAGTTCACTGTTTGCCAATTACCACTCACCAGCTTGCAGTATGCCACAGCTCGCCATCTGACGAAACTGGTCTAACCAGCAAAATACTGTGTGATCGTGCATCCCCATGGAAAATGTGTTCGTCTTACCTTTGTTTGTGTGTGGCTATCTAAGAGTATCGGCATGTGGGTACTTATGCATTCTGTCTACCTTTTATAGTGTAATCAATAGCCTAGCGGCCTATTCCCACCATATCTAATAATTTGAAATTAGTGTGTAGTGTGAACTAGAGTACGTAGTGCAATTAAAGGGTACTATTGCTGGATGTTAGATAATCCAAAAATTAATAGCAGCTCAATGGGTTGAATTAGCTTGTTGGTTTAGTTGTGGTGGCAATGGAACTAAATTAAAATTTTGGTAGTGTTGAGATTTGATTTTCTGTTGCTACAGTACATAGTAACATGTTTTACCAAAGTGTGTTAATTAACCATATCCTATAGCTTGGGACCCCGAAAAATGCTTGCAATCAAAGTACAATTCATAAACATATAATTTGTTTCACAATTGGTGTTATTGAGTTGTGAAACTATTGTATAGCTTACTCTTTTTGCCAGTTGGGTGGTAAAAAAAATTTAGTATTGGCCAATGCTCTAATCACTCAAATAAAAATAGAAAAAAAATGGCTCTGAATGATAGATTGACTTACGAACACACATTAATTGTGAACTGTGTCAATCTACCCTAAATTAGTTAGAAAATTTTTTACTTTACTAAATAAAATTCATTACATGCAAATAAAAAAAAAATGCACTCACTTCAATAAAAGTTGAATGACACAGTAAACTACATACAGAATGAAAGTTTTCCCATGCTCATAGGAAACGTTCCTAGTCCTATTATATTACTTTTGATGTGGCTACCATTGTGTTCAGTGTTAAATTTGACAGTGAATAATCACATTTATACATAGGTGCATGGAATATATATATACATATATATTTTTTTTTACTGTGTACTTAAAACTTTACTTTTATTGTATGTATGGCTGAAAACCATTTGTTTTTGTATTTATAAAATACATCCCCTGTTCATTAGTGTACTCACCAGAATAAAACTTTAATCATTAATTGAATAAATTAATATTTTGCAGTATATGTAAAGACTAGAATGTTAGGCAACTTTTGAGGTCTACTCTTATCCGACATGCTATCTGAGTTATAAGAGAAGCAGAATTATTATTTCTAGAATCTACAATAACACACATTAATGTACAGGTTTTACATGCTTTACTTAGATTCAGTAAAACTTATGGAAAACTTCAGGTGTGGGGAGATTTTTGAATAAACCAGGACTTTAATGAACGTTTGAAAAAAAATGTAACAAACTGACAGTTATGAATTTCAAAGAAACTTTAGTGTCAATGATGAAATTACTGCAAATAACTTTTAAGTTTTAGCACAAATGGAAACCGAAATGAGGAATACGCTTAGAATTATAGTAGGATTTTGCCATTTGATTTGCTGTGTCATAATTTCAAATATACAAAACCATACAATGTTGGAATTCCACTTGTACAGGGTGGCCATTCTTCTCGAAAACAGGGAAAATCTGGAAAAGTCTGGGAATTCTGTTGGTCAAAGAAAAATCAGGGAAGCTTCAGGGAATTTTATAAAATTGGTAAAAGAATCAGGTAAAAGAGATGCTGGTTTCAGGGGTTTTGTTCACCAAGAAGCATTACAGTTTTAATTTGTAAACATTAGGTTGCTGACCATAAAATTCTTTTTTTATGGCTGCAAGCAAATTACATTTTTACTGTTTTCATTGAATTATAAAATTCAAATGATAATGTATGTTTAAATGGAGATTAGGTCAAAATTAGCAGTCGGGGTAAAATGTAAATTTTGTCTGGAAAACCTGGAAAAGTCAGGGAATATTTAAATAGAGAGTGAGTGGCCATCCTATTGTCAGTTACATTCCTAGGTTCCACTTATTTTGGTTTGGATGGATTTAATGTATTCTAACTTGTGCTAATATGAAAAAAAACCTTAAATGTATTTGCGTGTAATTTTTTATTTTCTCCAGGTGTTTTTTTTTTTATATAGAATTAATCTAAGCTAGAAAGTGGTAGCACCATTTCTCTACCCTTCCACTCCCCACCCTTCTTCAGTGAGGCAAATGTTTGAGTTCCAGAAGTACTTCAAATTAATTTTGCTTCAATAGATACTTCTGAACTTAGTTAAATTATGTATTTGGTATTTGACATTTTCAGTATTGACCATGCTGTTAGTTTTCATTTACATAATATACATCCCTTAGCAATTACCATTTTATGTGGGGCTTGCTGAATCTGGAGGTTGGCTTGCGATTGAACCAGTATAATACATGGATCAGTTCTATTTGGGAAATTTACCAACCATACAAAATTGTTGAGTGGCTTCTGCTTTTCATGTTTAATAAGGTGCCACTTAGTATTCATTGTGTCAGGCACAAAACGTCAAAAACTTTGATTGCTAAAATTGTTTTATTTACCATGAAATATGGCACATGTTCACCATTTGGCAGGGTCCCATACTTATAACAATAGGTTTCACAATTTTCTAATGTTAATGCTTGACATAACTTGGGCCATTGTTCGTAGATGCGTATATAGACTGCGTTAGATGTAATCAGTAACATTGTGTGTGCAAAACCATCTTAGCTGTGTTAACTCTGCTTGTCCCGAGCTGCTCATAACACAGTAACACTGTAACGCTTCCTCCATCTCCGCACCATGAGCAGGGAGCAAGGCCTTGACGCCAGCCCTCCCAACTCCCCACCCTCCTACCGGCGCCAGACCAGCCGTGAGGAGAATGTCTTCTCCCGACTGACCTCTAAGACGGCTGGGGCAGAAGACCAGATCAATAAGGGCATCATCGCACCACATGAGGGAAAGGTAAGTTACCAAGACATGTTTTTTGAAGTGTGGGTATGCCCTTATTACTAAACTTCAGGAATATTTATTCTGTTGATAACATCACTCTCACTAGTGGCAGATTTTTTTCCCCAGAAAAAAATGCTACGAGGGATACAGATTTTCACATTGCAGATATCTATAGTTTCTTTAAATTGCTGTACAGATATGTATTTCACTAGTTATCCTCAACCAGTGACAATCTAAAATAAATTAATTTAAAGAATAAAGATTATGTAGTATTTGTTATTGTTCCGGGTTCCAGTTTTATTTATCATTCAGATACTTTATATTTAAATTATGGAAAGGAGTCTACACCCAATAAGGCAACAAAATAAAATTATCTATAGTAAGTTTTTGACCCTTCAGTCTCAAATAATCTTTTGTAGATTTTCTATAGACTGAGTTTGTGTTCTTCAAATGACAGTATCTGGACACCCCTCTGTAAACATGAACGTGCATCTAGATGTTACTTCCATTACCACTGTCACTATAAAAAGAGGCAGACGGCTCGATGTTAAGTGCTATGCGATACTGGAATGGATAGAGCAAGGGACCTCAGTGACTTTGAACATGGGGTAGTTATTGATTGACACATCAGTAAGCAATTTCCGCCTGTGATAGTGGAAGCAGGAAGACAAAGCCCCAACAAACCCTGCTGGGTAGCCCACCTGTGTTGAATGACTGGGACTGTTGAGTATTGAAGGTGGTATGGGAGCATTGCATGTCAAACGTTATGATACCATGACCCATGAACTCTGCAGTGCTACTAACTGTGCAGTGCGAGTAATTGTGCAGCTAGCACCATGGCTGTGCACTGGGAGTTATGAGGACTGTGGTTTGAAGCTCTGGTACCTTTCTGTAAACACCACATTTAGGCTGGTATTCATAGTCACTTTTGCTATGGAGATGCGAGCTACATTCGGTACAAGTGTTGTTTTGGCAAGAAAAGAGATATTCTTATATGATTATGTGGTTTGACTAATGTTTACAGTTGCGGGCACTCTCAAAGTTACGAGAGGTCTTGACCTACCCTAAAAGATTCATCCCGATAACTGTTCTTTGTACTTGTAAAAATGATGCATGTCTTACATTGTTTCGATAATTGAAATACAATGCACTGGCAGATAAAATTATTTTTAAGTGATGACATACTGTTTTTGACTCTCACAAATGGAGGGATGGAAAATATTACACAAAATTAAATAGCTTACCTCAAAAACCAATGGATTAGGTACAATTATATTTGTTACTTGCTCATTGTTTTGTGGTTTGATGCAGCATAAGTCCTATTTTTAATGACTACCAGGTAAATAGTTTTAAAAAATCTCTGAACTTTGGAATAGAACTAGTATCATATCTTTCTATGTTTATAGGTACTTATATTTTCTAGGAAGAAACTTTTCACAAATTCCATAGAACTACCTGCAAAACCTCTTAATTTATTTTCGTTGTTTGTTCTGCTAACAAAGTGTTTTGGAGGAAAATCATATAAATTCCATAGTATTTAAATTACAATAAATATAATTTTTAAAAATATTTTTCTGGCTTGAGATTTGAACATTTATTAAAATATCACAAGTCTGCTATCATAACCACAGGACTACCAAGCACATTTCGCTAGCTTACCAAAATTTTAATTAAATGTTTTCAATGTTTACTATGATTATTCATATTTTTTCATTATTGCCACTTGTAAGTTTTCATGTTTGTTTTTTAAATTTTAATGTACCGGTTTTATAATTTCATGTCACAGTAGAAAGAATGTCTTCAGCAGAATAGTTGGAACAAAGTGTGAAATGTTTCATATTTGATAAGCACATTTATGTTTTATTTGTTGTTAGTACAGACTTTAGCACCCTATGCATTAATTTACAAATATTTTTAACAACACGTGTGCTCTTTGGTGATTCCATTTTAGTTAAAACCTTGTTCCTATCTTTCAATAGCGGGAAACGTTCTTCATTTTTAGCCTCGCGCACAGGGTCCAGAAAATTGTCTGACTCTCAAACGCCTCACGAAAGAGGCACTCTCTCAAACTTCGTTCATGAATTCAAGCTCGGTTTAAGATATATTCAAGACACAGCCCCTCTTATACGGGAGGAGTTTGCAGGACAGTAAATATTTAAGAATTCCAGCATTAGCCAGTGAATGTGAGGTGCCACGTTTGATAGGTTGTTTAAAGAGCACCACCAGTGGAATGTAGATTGGAGATGCTGTAGCCCCATCTCTCACCATTAGTGGGATGGCAGTTGAAGGGTAAGGCCGAGGTCCTTAACCCCCCTGGGCGATGGTGAAGCAGTGGTCGCCACTTGCACGGGGCTTTTCCTGGAGTCTATGTTACTGGGTTTGGCCACTTCTATAATAGAGCGTTGTGACTTGGGTGGCGCGCTTGCGAGCGATGGGCTAGTGGGTATCCTGGTAGAGGTATATGCGGGTGTGATGTTAAGGGGCCTCACTACCCTAGTGATGTTGGCAGGCCGAGCGAAGAGTGAAGGTAGGCGGTTTCTTCGGCGGTGTTAGAGGCAGCGGAGATACTTCACGTGGCACGTACCAGATGAGGTTCAATGTTGAGCTGGATGAGCTGGATGCAGACCCTCTCGGACATGCAGTCTCCTCTTTCTTCCAGGTGTATACCTAGCTGACACCCGAACCACTACTCTTCAGAACCCCAGCCTGAGCTAGCCCCCTGCTTAGCAGCATTGCCCCACCCAGCCCTATGATGAGTCATAAGGGGGGTGGGGGTGAAAGTTCAGATAAGTAGAAAACGGATGGCCAGTAAGGACTAGACATAGCCTGATGGAGAGTAGGGTGCTGGCTTTCGAGTAGGTAGGTGGCCTGAGTTACTGGCCTACAGTCTAGGGGCTTGGCGAGCAGGACGTCGCTGGCAGACCCGAGTACCAAACTGAGGGTTACAGTTGTAGGGCTAGGTGTGACCACTCCCGTGGCTCCCTGGAGAGCTAGAAGTCGCTGGTGTACCCAGGTGTCACGTAGAGCAAGGCTCCTCAGGGGTTGGCCTATTGTTTCCAAGCAGGTGACCTGGCAAGCAAGACGTCGCTGACTGACCCAGGCACTTACTGGAGGGGCAATAGTCAAAGTGACAACTACTCTGGTGTTGCCCAGGAAGGCAAGTGTCCTAAGCTGCACTTAGACAGTTCCCAAAAGTTGAGGTGGAGGATGGGGTTTCGGCTCCTGGCTATCCCTAGAAGAGTCTTACTAGGAGAAGTGCGAAGCAGGAAATAGCGGGAGCAAGGTGTAGAGAAAGAATAGGGTGCTGGAAGAGACAACTCAACCAAGTCAAATTCATGCCTGTTTTATTGATTGCTCAATCACACACACACAAACCAGCCTGTACCCTGACTAGGGCCTGAAGGGCAGATCCTAGGTTGTCAACTGGTAATTGACCTAGTCTCGGAAGACTGCAGCGTGAAGGGTGAGGGCGGCCCCAAGTCAGCGGTACTAGAGTCAACTGTGGGTGAGCTACGAGGTAGCTGGAAGCACTGCAGGCTTCAGTGTGTTGGCGGGCAGCGAGGCGGCATCGTGCAGAATATAACTCTCGACAGTGTAGCGAATGGTAGTGAAGACTTGAAGTCTGTTAACTCTTGGGCAGAGTGACATTCTACGAAGGTAGACGCAGTGTCTGATAGTTCTCTGGCAGTGTGACGTTCTGCAACCAGACTGAAACGAGACAGCCTCGACGTGAGGATTGTGACTCATATTTATACGCGGCATACAGGGCCAGCGTGGGGGGTTGCGGGGTGTGGTGAGAGAGAAAATGCAGAGAGGAGACGTTGAGAGAGTGGTGGCGGTGAGCCAGCAGAGATGGCTGAAGGCCAAGGAAACTGGTGGCGAGTTCCCCTCTCGCAGCCGAGGGGTAGAGGGCAGCGACGTGATGCAAAGCAGGTTGCGGCGCAGCAGCCTGCAACATTTGGGCAAGTCAACCCTGGGCTGAAGACGTGCTATGGCATGTACGGCGTAACGGCTCTCCTTAGGAGGGGGCCGCGGCTGTGGCCAGTCTAGATGAGAGAATGACGTTGTTCATGGGGCATAAACACATGATTTAGTAATGAATCATGCTATTCTATGTGGCCATTCGAACTGAGTGTTTTGGTATGGTGAATGCGACATGCTGGCCTTTATAGTGCCCGTGGTGAAATTTGATGGAGGTGAGGTGACAATGTGGAAGTGTTTTTCATGGAAGGGATTTGGTCCTCTGTGCTATAAGGACATTTTGACCGGCTGTGTTGTCTGTGGTAGAAGACCGGTTCAGAGATAACTATGTTTCAGCATGGCAGTGTTCCCTGCCATTAAGCACTGTCTGTTCACGAGTGGTTTGTGGACAATAGGGTTCTGGAAATGGACTTGCCAACTCAAAGCCCCAACATCAATCCAATTGAGCATTGCTGGTATGAACTGGAATGGCAACTGGATGGCAGACTCAAATGACCTACATCACGCACTAAAGGCTGTTCATGATAAAGTGAACGCTTTTGAAATCAACCTTAGAAAAGTCACTGCTCCTATCTGCACATATTTTAATGGTGCACTTAGTGACATGCGCCCAGTAAAGTTGGTAATGATGGAGGAAAGCGGTTCCATATCTTAATGCTGAATAAAAATTGTTTTGTAACCATTTGTGAAAACTTAAATTATTTCTTTCACTTTCTATTTTTTTTAATGCATCAAGTGTAAAAATTAGCGGATTTGTAAAATATTTACTTTTTTTTAATAATTTCACTTTTTTTTTTACCGACACTTGAATAAAGTGATGAGGCCCACAATAATTTTAATTTTATGTAAGATGGAAAAATCCACAATGTGCATGCAAATAGATCTTAAGCAGGGCGGTCAGCTAATTCTCTGAAAATACTCCGACTAGGGATGGAATCTTCGATGCTGCGATACTTTGATGCCATTGATACTTTATAGTATCGAGTAATGCATGAGACTATACGAAAGTATCAAATTTTAACATTGTGCTAATGGTATTTACCATGCACATTTTTTCACGACTCACAAAATCACACAATTACCATTATATTTGCGTACCATGTTTTTCACATAATTATTGCTGCCCCACAAGTAGCATAATATTCAAATACTGAAAATTGGAAACCCGTCTTAAGTCGTGTGCAACTCCAGCCATGTCACAAGACGTGTTGCAGACTGGAGGAGAAGAAACAAAATTGGGAAGGGTGCGGTGGTAGTTGCTAGGCAACCATTTTCCCCTGTTGCCAGGCGTTTATGGGCAGAAAGTGACTTGAGCCTGGCCATGACAAACTACAGCCAAGTGTACCCAAGAGGGTAGCAGATATCCCCCAACCTAAATAAAAAGGATGCAAGGATGCCACTCTAGTTGCTATACAACCACTTCCCCTTTGGCTAAGCATGTAAGGAGAGGAAGCGAGGCAGACCACACCTTGTGCTGAGCGCTGGACTGGACGGAAAGAGAGAACAATAGCATTGTTTGCTGCTCCATTCACTCTTATTTATCGTAAACAAACATTACGGTAATTTCCTTGAAGTAACAAAATAAAGTAAAAAACTGCAAAATTGCAAAATAAGTGTGTACCGAGCTAGAATTTTCCCTAAATTTTATTACTCTACAGCTTTCACTGTGTGAAACAATATTTTATAGAATCGAAAGAGACAGTGTTGCTGGTTAAGCATAGGTTAAGGACGTTTGAGTCACAGGCTGTCAAGTGTAATGTAGATTTTTTATATATTTTCAGTGTAACAATACTGTATAGTAAAATGAGCAATTTTTTTGGCCAAGTTCTTTTGTTTTTATGTTTAGTATTATTCAGATATTGAAAGGCTGTGTAAAATTTGTAGCAAAGTAGTTTTTGTTTTCATATGTTTTTATTAAGTTAGTCTTGTAAAAATTTAAAATATTGCAAGACTATGTCGAAGCTGCAACTAAGTCAACTTGTTTTGGTACGTGCAAGGTTGATTTTCTTAAAACATTGAAATATTAAAAGCCTAATTAAAATATCTACCTGTGTCGTTTATTGTACAGGTACTTATGGTTAGTCTTACTAAAACATTTTAATATTGCAAGGTAGTAAAAATTTGTTGCAAAGTAGAGTTATTTTGTATTCATGTACTTTCTAGAAAGTTTGCAAGGCACTGCAAAATTTGCAGCTAAGTCAAGTTGTTCTGAAAGACCCAAAGGCCAACTAAAATTTGTATCCAATTATAGAAGTTTTTTCTTTGTGATCATTACCTGAGAACACAATTTTAATTTGGTATCAAGAAAAGTATCTATAGAGTATCGTGAGAATGTTTTAGTATTGATACTGGTATCAATTATTGAAAATGTGGTATTAACCCATCCTTAATTCAGACACCTTCCTCTACAGGATTAGAGCTGTAATAATTAATAATAAAGCATCATATTAATGTCTGCTAATGCGTAGTATATCCAAGGGGACACTTACAGGATGGTTTTGCTTGGGTGTCTAGATACTTTTGTTATGACAGCATATGTGGTAATATAGGGGTGTCTGAAGCTTCAAAAATTTGAAGTTTAATCAAAGACTTCTTTCCTTTTTCTTTGACTTTGGGCACAACATTAACTTAAAAGAGTCCAGAAATTTTTTCCTATGATCAATATGAATGGCAAACCTCCATATTTTGTGATTTTAGCCCTTTTTACACACCCAAACTACTTAAGCCCACCTATAATATAACTGTGAATACCATAAGTGCACTACTATTTCCATGAATAATTATCTTAACTGATGTTTACTTTTATAGTGACGCATCACAACATATTGCAACAATTATAATTTTTAAAAAAACCACACCTTTGCTGAAAATCTTAATAAATTTTCACATGCAACTTCATCTGAATGTACTCATTTAACTCGCAACAAAAGCGTTGTTTAACGTTTATGTTGTTAAACGTGAATAATCTACAGAAGATACAATCCAGATGGCACTAACATTACGGTTCCAGCAAAAAGAGTGCAGTTGTTCCCGATTAAATAGAATACACTATTATTTTCCATGGCAACTAATGTAAAGTGATCCAATATAATCGTTCAAAACCTAAAATTTACACATTTGAGAGTTCAAAGATACTTGCTATTAGCACAGCACACTGTTCTATATATTGCTGGCAAACAAACATCTTCTGGTACTGGCACATCATGTGTTCACATGGGAGGTAATGTCTGCAACTTCAGCACCTAAAAGTGTAGAGGGTGTAGCTGGTTAACATGATATGCTGGTATGTGTGTGGAATGTGAAAGTCGCCACCCAACTGCCCAAGAGCTAATGTGTAAAACTTTTCACATTAAATGTCATATACATAACTAAATCAATTTCAAGTGTATTAACTCAGTATGTGTAAATTTGTAAAATATATGTTTATAAGAATCATTCAATATGCCTTATTTTTTAATTGTTTATTTACCTTTTAAGTATTTTTACTCAATTTTCACCATTCGTAACCCTGTCAGTTATAATTACCACATCCGAAATACATATTAAGCTTATTGAATATAACAATTTCCTACGTTTTTCTATCCATGTTTATTTTAAAACTTTAGCACCTATTACTCTACCTCCTCAAGGTGGTGTAAAAGGTTTAGCGCACAGGTGCTCATATTGTGAAACCTGCAAATACTGTGTACATTTTATTCACTTAGAACAAGGAAGCACAGATGTGCATAAATTGCAAGCATGTGTTGTCTATACCAGGAAGTAAGTTATATGTATTTTGATACCAATAGTTACTGTATTAATTTTTATAGTCAGTTGTTAAGAATTGGGGCCTTTCCGGGGAAACAGTCTAAAATGTTTTGGCTTCTACAAATTTTTTTTACACATTACCACATCTGTACATCTTTGTATGCAATTGGAAACCGTAATCCATTTTGTACATTTTATAAAAACATTAAAAAAATAATAATTGAAATTATCTTTGACTTTGAATTAATCTTTGATGAAGACTTAGGTCTTAGTCTTCGACTTTGATTCAAAATGAAAAAAATGGTCTTCGCATACCCTTATGTGATAAAGAACATTTTTTTTATTCATAAAACTTGAAAACAGAGATTGCCTAATGCTGTAAATGTAATGTTTGAAGTTGTGTTGCACGCAGGGTTCTTGCTGCAGAGTACAAAGTTTCTGTTATACCAGAAGTGTCCCAGCATATTTGGAAATTTCAGAGAACCCAGTAGCAAATACATAAATAGAATAATCTTCCATATTAGTAAATTTTGTTGGTGCATCGCCACGTGCAGTCAGTAACTGGTGTTGCTAGCCATGCATACAATTATGTGTTTACAAAATTCATGGTTATTTTTTTAATGCTTTCTCTCCAAGACTGAAATTCCCTTGTTTGGAGGAGGATCAGCATGTCTAGACTGTGCTGGTATCTGCCGTTGTGTATGGGGTTGTCCAGATCATTACCACAATGTTTTAAGGTTGCCTATAGGGGCTGATGAATTTATACTAATGAGGGTTGCTGAAAGTTATCATTCTTTGTGCTGCATTTCATTTTACTACAATCAATAATAAATAAGCTAGCAAGTACGAGACGTTTCTTGGGGTTTCTGTTTTGTAGCTAATAGTGAATACTGCTACACCACTTTCATCAATCTTCTTTTTACACTGTGTAAATGAAGCTTAATTTTGGGTAGTTGTTTTTTCTAAATTTACTTATTGTCAATTTTGTTAAAAGATCTCCCAAATTTTTTTTTATATTTGCATTTTATTTTATTAATTAAGATACGCCAAATTGTGAAATCTTCTTGCTGATCTTGGGAAGTTAATTACACAGTGTATATTTTTGCAGTGTGTTGAAAGACATGCGAATCTCAAGAAGGGTGATGTATATTGAAGGGACATAATTTCCAGACATAAATGTTGTCCAAAGTTGATGCTGGCTGTGGTAGTGTTACACTTAGCACTTTGGACATAAACCAGAAGGTAACTTAGTTCAGCCTCTGGCATGAGTGTTGAATGAAATAAGGTTGTCTGCATTACAGCTGTCACCATCACCTCACTGTTTTTGCAGGCAGTTGCAAGGGCTCCGTTAATATGTACGCACGTGGCAACTGGCCATAAGCGAGCAGTGCTGTCCGTTTGTGCAACAGATGACCGTCTCTTCAGTGCTTCCAAAGGTAAGTCCCTCTTACTGAAAATCAAGTTAGTATTGCTGCACAAGCATGGACACTTGCATAAGCATTTTATGGTTTACCAAGTGTAGCCAGGGAACTGTAGTTTTCTAATGGTCTGTATTTTTTTTTTGTGATGAGTAGACTGTGTAGATGTGTTGTGGTTTGTTCTTCTAAGAGTGATATTCAAGCCGAAAAATAAAGTAACATTTGAATGCCTATTTCTGGTAAAATATGCAATACCCCCACAATTCACTACATCTACAAGTTACATAAATATTTGTGGTGCTACCAACTTGTAGGGCACAAAATTCAGTTTGCTTGTCATTGACTGCATGAATTGAAGAAAATGAACGTGGGACCGCCTCAGAAACACACCCACTATAAACTAAATATGAATTTAATGCAAAACTGAAAACAAGGTAGATGTTAATTTGGATGTATGGGATTTTGCAGGTAATGATCATATGGTGACATGGCACAGAATTAGTAAAATAAGATGTTTTGAACCAGAATGCAGAAAATAGAGCAGTTGAGGTAAACTCCAGCACTTGGCTGCCAATACTGGAAATAGTGTCACTAATTTATTGCAACAAATTGCAGCATTGTTGACAGCGTAATCCAAACAAATCAAATAGGCAGAGACCTACTCCGAACAAATAAAATTAGTAGCAAACCAGGCAGAGATTCAATCAGAGCAGCTTAAACATTTTCAGGCACAATTTAATGCTCAGATTATGGAAATGAACAAAAGCATGACCATGCAGATGTGTCTCCTACAGGAATCGACAGTCTGTGATGAGTTAGAACTTGTTAAAGAACAATGTGCTACACACGCTTCGGAAATGGAAAAGATGGTAGCAGTGCTAAAAAATGCACAAGTTAATTTGGGAAGTGCAGTGATGTACAATATACACAAATGTGTATCTGCACATTTTGACTCGTTCAACAGACATGTTGATCATTGTCTAAGTGGCTAGTCTCACTGAGAGGGTCAAACTGGATGCATACATTAACCAGGCTGATCAAGTCACAGTCCTTGAACAAAATTGACAGCATGGGAGGCTCCATTAAAGACATGGTGTTAGAAATTCACTGCATGATACTAACCAATCACCACCAACAATAAATACCACACACTTTGCCTTACCTACAGTTAAATCATCTGAAGATATGCTAGCTCAGATACAGATGGTGTCATCCATAAATCAGATGTTGCATCATCCTTGGGGAAGCTATGGCCTGATAGATACCTAGATTTGATGGCAGAAATGGTGAAAGCCCAGTGATTTCCTAACAATCTGAAGAGTACACGGTACTTGTAGCTTACTGGAAAGTGACATACTGCAATCAATGCCTTAAGGGTGTTGGACACCAAAAATTAATTATTTTATAATTGTACCAAACTTTGTTCAACTCATACGCATCGTATGTAATATTTTCCTAGAATAAAAACACTTTTTTTTGTCAAATACACAATTTTTATGTTTTGTTGCAGCCGTAATAACAAATACTAAGTAAGTTGTACAGATGAAAAAATTTACAACCTAAACTAATGCTGTGGGCTACTACTTGACATATAGGTAATCACTAAATGACAATTCAAACATTTTTTTTTAAATGTTAATAATATGCAAAAATTATTTTATATATGTTTTTTTTATATATATATATATATTTACATGGCTTGTTATTTGGTGATTACACATGACACATGGTAGCCCATGAGATTAGTTTTCTCTGTAGGTTTTTTGTTTCTACAACTTAGTATTTGATATCAAATTATTTAAGAAATATAAGGTGTAAAATATTTGTATTTGAGGANGATATCAAATTATTTAAGAAATATAAGGTGTAAAATATTTGTATTTGAGGAAAATGTAATTACATACAATGCGTAAGAGTTGAATAATGTTTGGTACAAATATATAATTATTAATTTTTTGGGGTCCAACATTGTTAACGCAGGACTGTGTTTCACAACCTATTACTGGTGGAAAGTGGCAAGGAACAACATTCACTACTACTGTGAGTTAGAGAATAATTTGAACCAGTTCTGAAATAAAAGGTTCTATCAGAATCTAACAGCCCAACTACACACAGAAAAGTTCATGCCAGGCAAAAGCAAAAGTCTGGAATCGCTTACGTCCTAAATGTCGCACATCTAGGCACTTATACCCACCTATTAGCAATGATGAATTTATTGCCATGGTTCTGAATGAAAGTGTAGAAACAGGTTTGGAAAGAAACTGCTNACACCTATTAGCAATGATGAATTTATTGCCATGGTTCTGAATGAAAGTGTAGAAACAGGTTTGGAAAGAAACTGCTGGTAGACACACACTCAGTTATGTTTCATTGATAAACCTGTAAACAGAATAAACCAGCATGTACCCACACCAGGCCTGAAGGTCCTGAACTAGGTTGCCAACTGCTACTATCTGGGAAGTACGTTCTCTAGATGCAGATGCCAGCAGGGTGAGGGCAACCCCAAAGTATTGCGAACTTGGAAGGTGAGTGCAAGTACTTAGCACTATGGCTAATGTGGTAGATAAAGCAAAGAGTTTGTGTGTGAAGCATAGGTTGATGAATGCTCGGGCGAAGTAATGGTGTAAAACTGAGCTGAGGTGAACCAGCCTCGAACTGTGGACCACAATCGGTGTATATACTCATGGGGCCCAGGGCGAGCATAAGGACCNCTGAGGTGAACCAGCCTCGAACTGTGGACCACAATCGGTGTATATACTCATGGGGCCCAGGGCGAGCATAAGGACCGTAGGGAGGGTGGAGAGTGAGTGGCAAAGATGGCAGAAATCAGCAGAGCATTAAGCTACTTACCCCTCTGCGGCAGCATCTGGAGGGGTGGTAGGTGGGCGTATGCCCAAGCAGTGGTCTGATATGGGCATACAGGTGGCGGCAGCAGCAACTCTATGGGTATGCTACCCTAGCATCAAGACAGTTGCTGCAGCTGTGGCAGCGGCTAAATGGATATCAAACATTGCCCACCAGCAACTTGTGAAAATTAGTCGAAAGAATTATCTCAATCTGATTAAAATCATGAAATAACCTAGGGTAAATATACCAATTACAGTACAGACTAAGAAAATTGCATTAAAATAGTTTGATTCGCCACTGGCGACTTCATAGTCTGCTCTAGCCTCCGCCACAGCCGTCACCCCCTCCAAGAATAGACGTAGCAGCCACACGCCACAGAATGCATCGCCCGAGGTTGCAGAAATGCTGCGTTGCCTCCTGTNCCCTAGCATCAAGACAGTTGCTGCAGCTGTGGCAGCGGCTAAATGGATATCAAACATTGCCCACCAGCAACTTGTGAAAATTAGTCGAAAGAATTATCTCAATCTGATTAAAATCATGAAATAACCTAGGGTAAATATACCAATTACAGTACAGACTAAGAAAATTGCATTAAAATAGTTTGATTCACCACTGGCGACTTCATAGTTTGCTCTAGCCTCCGCCACAGCCGTCACCCCCTCCAAGAATAGACGTAGCAGCCACACGCCACAGAATGCATCGCCCGAGGTTGCAGAAATGCTGCGTTGCCTCCTGCCAGTGGAAGTGAGCCACCCTCCCTACCACCTTCTCATCTCTTCTCTTCTTGTCTCTCCCCTCTCCGCCACGCCGCTACCCTCTTACACCCCGCGCTGGCCCTGTGGACCGGGTGTGTGTGTATATATATATATGTCCTCCCAGTTCTCATTTTGGGCTGACTAGCGCAGCTCACGCGCAGAAAGTCACTCTACCCGGATGTGCTCAGACACCGCTAGCATCTTGCTCCAGGCGAACCGCTGCCCGTCACTAGTATTAGATTGCCATCAGCTACCTCTTCAGACTAGCCCAACAGCTGTCTCACAGCTCACCATGCATTGTCTGTACGGGTCAGTATTCATTGACTTGGGGTTACTCTCGCCCTCCGTGCCACCGTGTCTATCGTGACTAGGGACTGTACCTCGGACGGCCTCCTAGGTCGGCCCCTCAGGCCACAGTCGGGGTACAGGCTGGCTTGTGTGTTTCTATTGCTTCAACACTAAACAGGCATAAACTAAGCTGGTTGTGTTATCCTTTCCAAGCACTTTCTTTCTACACCTTGTGTCTGTTTTGACCCATTCCGCTTATACTCTTACAGGAGCAGGTATGTACCACATTCCCAAAACCTAACCAACTCTGCTCAGAACCTTCAACTCTTTGGAGTGGAGGTTCTCACTAGACTGTTGCAACCATTCTGTGGGTGTTTGGGTCTGCCGGCAACTTCCTGCCCAGCTACCCACTTGCAGAAGGTCAGCAGTTGACACCTACAGGGAGCTCTGTCTTTGCGTGATATGTGGATCTATGGTGACTTCCCGCTTTCCTGTGTAAGATGGGAGCAGACTCCCTAACCCTACTGTTGTCACCTATAGTCAGGAGCTTGGGTCTGCCTGCGACTTCCCACCCGCCAAGTTTCTTGCCTGAAGATCANTACTGTTGTCACCTATAGTCAGGAGCTTGGGTCTGCCTGCGACTTCCCACCCGCCAAGTTTCTTGCCTGAAGATCAACAGTTAGGCCTACTTCAGTCACACCCTCCACATCCTGTTTCCTCCAGGTCGTACCCGCCTCTACTGGACACTCACTATCACCCCTTCTGTACTATGTCCTTATGCCACACCACAGGGCTGGGGGGGGATAAGGCGACCAAGCAGGCTTTTGCCTTGGTTGGGGACCTAGTAGGGGAAGGGCAGAATGCTGCCAGGGTGTACACCTGAAAGCGTGAAGAGGCGGCCCGAGAGAAGGGGAACGCTGTACAGTGCTACCAGTAGAGATCCCAGCTTGCAGTTTGATCTGTTGTAGCACACACCACAAGCTAATCACCTCTGCCACCCATACCTCCAAAGAAGACTTGTCTCCACCCCTCGACCACCAACTGCCGCACGAGTGGCCTTCCTGTATAGACAATACTCCTAGTTACACCTCGGTTCATATGCAGACCAGACCAGCACCTTCTTCGGTATCTCCACGTGCACAATGGACTAAAATTGAATAGCCGTCACAAGCTGGTTCTGTGCCCAGCAATAACCCCGTTAAGATGGTGTCACTAGCCTTACTGCCGTCCACCCACCCTAGATACGCCAAAGGAGAGGCGACAACAGCTTTTTGTTTTCTTGGTGCCCAACGTGTGACCATTGAGCGATTAGGGACAGTCAGGCAATTGGGAGAACTCGAGTGACTGACACTCAAGACTGGGAAGCCCCTGAGAAAAGCCCTTGGTACTCCACAGCCAGATCACTGAACTGACTTCAGGGAGTTGAGAGCAAAACACCCCTTGGCGCCCATACACAAAATCCGAAATGGCTACTTCCGAGAATACCGAGGAAAGAGCTGGTCAAACGTGCGCAGTAGAAGAATGCCCAGGTAGGGGCCAATATCTTTTTGCTTGCGCGCACTGTGGAGCAATTTACCACTATGCCTGTCTAGGATGGGACAACATTTAAAGGAATACTTCGGTATTCCTTTAGTACCGCTGCCAGGAGTGTTTAGATTGCCACTGCAGGTGTAACTACACGAAACTACCCGGGAAGAGGGGTTTATTGCATCGCATGTCATGAATCCAGACATGGACGGCCTTATTTTCAGATGCCCAACCTGCTGCATCACGCTGCAAAGAGCGCAACCACAACCAGACCTCGGGAGACCGTCGGTCCTCGAACCTATGCCACTACCGGAATACACCGGGAAAACGCAGGAAAACCCCAGGGAATTTCTGCAAGCTTGCCGAACGGAGTTCGAGAGAACTAGATTACCAGACGCACTGTGGGTTCTTGAGGCTAATGCCCAGCTTCAGGGTGAAGCCGAGAAATGGTGGAAACGTTACGGTGGATACGTAACCAGCTGTGACCAGTTCGGTGAAAGGCTGATGGCCTATTTTTCAGGACCATGCATGGTCGCCCAACTACCTGACGAACTGTATAGTCAAGTAAAGGAGGACTATGAGGAAGCCAAACTTTTAATTTGCCACAAGCAGTGATATTTCAGCGCATGCACCCAGGACGTGAGGAGTTAGACACTGTTCAATTTATTACCCGCCTACTATGACTGGAAGTCCGAGCACACCTTCGAAACCCAGAGCCCCAAAGTATTGAGGAGCTCGTCAAGAGAACCCGCATACAAGAGGGAGATATAGCTGACATTCTGTGAGAGCTGGCAAAGGCTGAGACTGCCACCACATCTATGGGGAGAGCAGTAATCTCAGATGCCCTACTAAAAGGCAAAACAGTACCACCACCTCCGGCAGCAACCGGACGTATACTACCAAAATGCTGGCACTTTCCCACCAGACATTTCCACAGTGACTACCCCGTACTCTGTCAGAAGATCCAGAGCCGACAGGCAGGACCGCTTAAGCAGGGCGATGACCGGAAGAAGGGGGAGAACTCGGGTAGCAACCCTGCTATCCAAAACCAGGGAAATAACAAGGTCGGGATATCCAAAAGGGCTGGGACCCTGGGAAGAGGCCCTGCAAGTAGCAGTGGTACAGGAGAAGGTCTCACGAGAACCCCCGCGCTTAACAGTACTAGTCGGGTCGACAAAAATCCTGGCCACTCTAGACACCGCTGCTAATGCAAACTTCATCCGCAAAGATATGATACCGCAAGAATACCGGGAACACATTGAGCCCACCCAGGACACCAAGGAATATATGGTACAGAGAGGGGCACGCCTCAAGATGGGAGGTAAACTAAAGTTAACACTTAGGTTTGCCGTCAAGGCGATGTCTACCAAATTTCATGTGTCAGGGGGTCTGGGAGATGCCATGATCCTGAGACAACCTTGTGAGACAACCTACAGGGAGCTTTGTCTTTGCATGATACATGGATCTAAGGCGACTTCCCGCCTTCCTGCGTAACATGGAAGCGGACTCTCCAACCCTACTGTTGTCACCTACAGTCAGGAGCTTGGGTCTCCCAGCGACTTCCCTCCTGCCAAGTTTCTTGCCTGGAGACCAGCAGTTAGGCCTACCTCAGTCACAACCTCCACATCCTGTTTCCCTCAAGTCATGCCAACCTCTACTGGACACCCAAGATCACCCCTGCTGTACTACACCCTTATGCCACACCACAGGGTTGGGCAGGATAAGGCGACAAAGCAGGCTTTTGCCTTGGTTGGGGACCTAGTAGGGTAAGGGCAGAGTGTTGCCAGGGTGTGCACCTGGAAGCTTTAAGAGGTGCTCGAGAAACTGGAACATTATACAGTGCTGCCAGCAGGGATTGCATCTTGCAGTTTGATCTGTCGTGGAACACACCATAAGCTATATCACCTCTGCCACCCATGCCTCCAAAGAAGAGTCTCCACCCCACGATCACCAATTGCCGCATGAGTGGCCTGCCATATAGACATTATTCCTAGTTACACCACATTTCATGCGCAGACCAGAATAGCACCTCCTTTGGCACCTCCACATGCACAATGGGCTATAATTGAACAGCCGTCACAAGCCCGTCGTTCACTCAGCAATAACCCCGTTAAGTTGGCCGCATCAGCTTTCCTACCGTGTGGGGGGAGAAAAGCTGCAGACTTCCACCCACACTAGATACGCCAAAGGTGAGGCAAGGCAACATGTGGTAAACATTATTAAATAATAAATAAAGCCAGATTTCCTCTTTAGAACTTTGTCAACATGTGCAATCAACTCACATAATAATTACAAACAATTTTTTTCTAGCGATTGTGAAATACAAATGCATTTTTGCTCTTGTAGCTGGACACTAAAAAAATTGGTGTTTGTCTAGATATTTATGTCCTTGTCACAGTTGCCTCAGAAATTTTGTTTCATAATCTGTGTTATAGAATATGCACACACAACTGCCAGAAACTTTATGATAAAGGTAGAGCACACAAGCGAAACTTAGCGACACTATCTTGAGAACCACTGAAGATCCTTGGGCTGGCGTAGGGACTACTTGCAGCATAGGTATAAATCTGCAAACACCACACAATGTCCACCGGATGCACAAGCAGTTTATAGATACAAATACACAACATACAGCCTGCCGAAACCGGGTGAGGTCCCCTATATCCCAACACAACGGTCAGTATATACAAAATTTCACAGATAGTCCGCAACCATCACTGGGGTGGCAACCTGTACAACTTACGGACAGGTCGACACAACTGTCCCTTTTGGGCGCACATCAACCACTCGTACAGTACCATCCTTCCCGGGATGCAATTTTGTAACCCTTGCTAAGCATCAACTGAGGTGTGGCATATGATCTTCTCCAACAAGAACTAACTTCCCCACAGTGAGTCCTGGTTGCTGTGTTTGCCAGTTACCACATGGCTGGAGCTGCTGCAAATATTGTCTACCACAGAGTCCAGAATTGGTTTGCTAGAGTGCAAACCATTTTTCTATGAGGTGGTATTTAGCAGATTTCACTGCAGTTTCCCATAAACTGCCCTGGTGAGGACTTGCAGGTGATGAAAGTCAATTGAGTGTGACAAATATTTTCCAGCAAAGGGGTTCTCAAAAGCTGCGTGATAGACTGATGAATCTGCCTTGAGGCACCCACAAAATTAGTGCCACAATCAAAGTACAAGCTGGTACACAAACGTATTCTTGAGACACAGCGTCAGGGCGGCAATGAAACTGTCTGCAGTTAGGTCGGACACAATCTCAATGTGAACAGCTTTGGTGGAGAAGCAAATAAATATTGATAGATATGCCTTTTGTGTTGTACAAGGGCATAACTTGTTGAGATGTATGGTGACTGGCACGGCATAGTCCACTCTCGTTAGTTCAAAAACACTGGCAGGTGTAACTCTTTCAGCCAGCAAATTATCCATTAGAGGAGGGTTGTTGGTATGTTGACAGCGGAAACAGCGAACACACTTAAAGACTCGAGATTGAATCAACAATCTAGCAGAGAGAATCCAACATTGTTGGGACAGAAGAGGTTATAGCAGCTGTGGTGCAGCATTCAGATACTTCAAATGGTAGTCTTTTACTGGTGCTTCAACAGCATGGTGGACTTTGGGTATGATGAGAGGATGCTTAGCTGAAAACTCAATATCTGCATGTGACAAACAACCGCCTGCCCTGAGCACACATGTGGGTCTAAAAATTAATGTAATCTGGTATAGCATCCCTTTCCTTCCGTATGCAGTTTCAAGTCTTAATGTAAACATACATGTTGAACACACTACACACAAGAACAGTTGCTTTTGCCAATTCTGTAGAGGATAAGGGATCATTGGCATGATGTTCTTCAGACTGTGGTTGATGACTCGCATCACATTAGCCATCACACAGACAAGTTTAGGCCATGATGGCACTTTTCGCAACATGGGAAGCTCTTCAGTGCTTCAAATTTTTTAACAATGTCTGTTTTTATATGAATAATTCTTTTAATTATTTATCCCACAATTACCTTAACCTTTATAAGCCTTCTCAGTAATTAGTTTCTGATGCAGGAGACTGATGAATTGAAAATACACTCCGGAATGATTATGCAATTTCTGCAAACCCCAGAAAAACAGTTTTGCACATTTTAATTGTTACTGAAGAAGTAGTTAAACATTTACACATGGAACATATAGTGTAAAGAAACCATTTATTATGTATTTTGACTTTGATGCAGATGGACATAGGAAAACAAACCCTGACAGCTGTCAAACCAAAGCAAATCTGTTGTATAGGGATATGGCTTTATACAAAATAAATCTGTAAACAATACCTCTACCATACTACTGTTAATTTTTAAAAAGCTGTTTTAAGCTACAACAGTAGACTAATGTTTTGAAGTACAGGTGAATTAAAACATTTGATTATTCACCGATTCAAATATTGAACAATAAGTATTGATATATCAAGTCATAAATACAATTTAACGTGTGAAAGGATGTTTAAAAGTTTAAAAGTGTGTGTACTAAAGTGTTTTCATTAGGAACCAGAATTCTTCTGCACAAATATTCAGTTAGAACAAAAAAAAAGCATACAGTCGGCCACCAGCACCACAGTTTTTTTAACTTAAACACAAAATTGTCGTACATAATAAAAAATAGCTCTGGCTTATGACAGCATACGTCCAATGTAAACAACCCATTGGCCACTCGTGGCTGCAAGGAACGCTGCTTTTAGTTTGTAGTAAAAAAAATGCCTCTGTCTGGCATTATTATCTACCGTATTTGATAATATGCACTCTCTAAATACATCTTCTTAGTGACGAGTGCCATATGCTATGTGAAAAGTAAGGCTTTGCTATAAAAAATGTCATGTGNGAAAAGTAAGACTTTGCTATAAAAAATGTCATGTGATGCGAGCAGTGTATACAGTCCCAGGATTTCAACTGACCACCGGATGGTTGAAGAGCAATGTTCGTACCAGGGGGCAGCACCTGTAGCCTAAGATGTACGAAGAGTTGTTTCAATGATTGTCACAGAGCTCGCAGATGGCATGCCAATTCGAATTTAAAACTAAAACTCCCATCCTACATCACTCCAAATTAGGGGAAATAATTAAGTAAAAATCTAACTAGTAATAAGAAAGTAAAGACCTCTGAAAGGAATTAAATTTTGTTTCTCATTGAAATTTGCTGTTTTTATATTACTGTCCCATTTATTTTCTATAGTATTTATCATGTGTTCTTGATTTTGAGAAGTATTATTGCCACTGAAATTATTTTCAAGGGAAACTTGTATGGTTGTCTTTTTTCTGTCAAACACTATACATTTTAATTACAATTTGCTCAGCACAATTTGAATATTGACTATTGCACATTATAGTGGCACAGTATGTAAATCAGATTAATTTAATCTTATAATTATTTTTTTATTTTATATTGGCATACACAAAATGGAATTTGATGTCCGCGACTTCTCATTTAACGTAATATATATTTGGTAATGTTTAATATGTATTAATGTAAATCTTATACATAATACTGGAAGCTAAATTTTTAGTTAAATTTGATTTAATGTTGATTAAAATAAAATTTAATGTTTCAAATTTTTATTGACCCCACCAAATCTGTAATTTTTGAACCTCATATTTTGTTTTCTATGACCATAGTAACGAAATGTTGAATGTGCACATCCCTAGCCTATCTATGCTGAAAAAAAAAATTTTTAAGAGATCATTTTTGAAAGAATAGCATGCGTCTTTTTATGGCCATATTGTTCTAAGGGTCCTTGGTTCCGTGGTAGTGAATTAATTTTGAAATAATTTATTATAATGAGACTTTTGACAGTGAGGGGCCAGCAATAACAAAACAAACCTGCAACTACATTTATTTTCATTGAGTCATTGACTAGCCTATTTTTTGTAGTGAGTAGACCGTGTAGATTTGTGGTTTGTGTTCTTCTAAAAGTGATATCTAAGCCGGAGCAAGCACATAACTTTTGCATCCGTATTTCTGGTAAAATATAGACATCTCCCACAATTCACTTTATTTACATGTTTCATACTAGTGAGTCAATTCTGCACAATAAAAGTTGTCCAAAAAAGATTGTACAAATGAGCCAACATGGGTAAAGCAGTCTAATGATTATTTTGATGCTGCCATTAGGACACTATTGTGAGGATGCTGGAGTGCTAGAATTCACGTAATTTTACAGTTTTATTAATGAACTGTGAGAATTTAATCAGTATGCAAAGATTTGGACATTTCAGTGGTGAAATATGCAATTGATGAAAATATCTGTGTAAGATGTAGTGGTTTGCAGCTTCTGGAGGTGGTATGATATGACATTGCTAAATCCCCCAAATTGGCATGCCCCAACAACATTGCATTTGTTCTTGTTGAAGTTAGTGTGTGGGTTTCAAAGTGAATGTTGCGGTTTTTGGTAGTATTATGGGTACCGTTTTGAAACAGTGGTAAAGAATGTCTCTAGACTATCAGATCATTTGCATATTGGTTTCATTTGGAAGAGAAAATACCTTTATATCTGAGCATAACAAGTAGTTTTCAACACTACAGGCAAAACACAGAAGTTAGCATTTAAATCTTAACATTACTCTTTTAGCAACATCAAAATTGACTTTTTAGAATGTGTGTTGGTTCTGTGGAATTTATAAATAAATTCAGAGAGTTGGTAAAATAGTTTTCCGATTTTAACACAACTGTTATTTTTGTGTCGATTACCGCACAGCAATTTTATTTCATGTTTGGGGATTTTGCAGTGGCGCAGAGGCCAATTGACACTATTAAACTTAAGTTCTACACAAAGTTCAGTTTGAATTCTGTGCATCTTGTAATAGACATTTCTCACCTTCAAAATAAAAGCATTAGACAATTTGCGTTGTTGTTATGCGTTTTTTTTAACATGAGCCAATTTGTGACTGCAATGGATTAAAAATACACAAATTTGTGGTCATATCATGCTATCCATAAAAAAACAGTCGGTAATAAATGTAATTGTCTGGGGCCATACCTTGTTAGTCAAGTTTTGAATTTAGCTTGCATAGTAAAGCCGTGGGGTTGCTCAATATTATTTACTAATGAATAAACTTGCTATCCAAGAAGCTTCTGGTTTCCATATACCAAAAATTTGAATGCTGAAATACAATATGGTGTCAAATTCTCAACCAGTTTTGTTCAAATTGAGATTCAAAGCTGTGAATAACACTGGTTCCTCATTTTCCAGTTTTTAACCAGCGACTTTTAATAATAAAATAAGTACTATTCCGAGGTGCTTTTTGCTGCAATTTCACTTTGCAATATTTATTAAATGAGGTTGAATTATCACAAAATTGAAAAACGGTCTTATCAAACAAAAAATGTCTGTACTTAATATGAAAATAACATGTTATTAAAATTGTGAGTTTTAAATTATTTCACAGTAGCTTTTCCTGGTCACCAGATAGCTGGAAGGAAAAATGTTATAGGCTGCTCTCTGTACAAAATATTATATTTGAGATAAGTCTTACTTACACTTCAGTGTACAAAATTTGTAAATTGTGATGAAGAAGGCAAGGCCATTTGTATGAATATTTTATATAGCTGCTTTAGTAATGGTGTTCTTGAGATGGGGTAAGAGGGTTGTTTTCGGNAGCCATTTGTATGAATATTTTATATAGCTGCTTTAGTAATGGTGTTCTTGAGATGGGGTAAGAGGGTTGTTTTCGGTGTGCAGACAGGACGGTGAAGGTGTGGGATCTGGAGCGAGGGGTGGAAAGCTGTGTGCTGCATGGTCACCCCAACAACGTGGTGGTAGTGAAGTACAGCGAGAGTCTAAACCTGGTGTTCACAGCCTCCTCCGCCTACGTCAAGGTGTGGGACCTGCGGCAAGACTCTAGCAAGTGCATCCGTACCCTGCAGTGAGTGCGCCAGCTAATAGTTGGAGGCATGCTCGTACATTCTGAATGTGCTACATTTAATCTTGTTGCTGGTAGGCTTTGTATGACTTTGTCAGTATTGAGGGTTCTGCCTGCAGCTACTTTGCATGTTCAAAGTCGTGAAATGTGTGAGCTCTAAGGCGAACTATTGCTCATCACCTGCCTCAGTGCCTTTACACACAAGTTGCTCGACTGGCGTGTAATCTTTGTTTGCGACTTGCTTGTGAACGGGAGAAAAGTGGTGGTGACCCTATATTTTTATGGCATGCTGACAAGATGAAAGTATGATGCATGTTTTAAGACAACTCTAGAGTTTCTGTGTAGAAAATTTAGCAGGTAAATCTAATAAATCATATCCATTTTCATGCCAAAAAAATAATACATGAAGTTTAAATGAGTACTTGTAATGTTGCAGCTGTCACAAAACAGACTACAGAAATTCGCAGTTTGGTACACTCACGTGGCAGACACATGAGGCGTAAATAAAGGCTCCATAAGAAAGACAAACAAATAATTATTTTTCTTAGATTTGAGTTTATGCAGTTCACATACCTCACATAGAACACACATGAAACCGTTTGTGATATGAGTCAGGTGGATTATGAGAACAGTGTTGCAGAGTTAATTACTAATTCACGTTATTAAACCTAGCATTGTGAGAAACTTAAGAAGGTAGGAGATAAATTCCCCTCTGGGCACCGTGACTACCTACTACACCGGTAGAAGAAATTTTGCAGGAATTTTCAGCCTAACAAGGTTAATAGCGACGGTCACAGGTGCTTCCCAGGGTGGGCTAAATTGGTCATACCCAAAGCTTCCTCTCTGAAAGTTAGTCATCTGTTAGGTGGTAGCAGGTGCTCACGTGTGATAACTCTACCATGCTCCACTCCTAATCCATCCCTACCACTCACATAATTTCACTATAAACATACCCAAATAAGGGAATTGTGCAGTGCTACTCTTACCACCTATCTATACCTAANCTCACATAATTTCACTATAAACATACCCAAATAAGGGAATTGTGCAGTGCTACTCTTACCACCTATCTATACCTAAAAAGGTATAGTGCGGTGCCTAGAGTCCTTTCGGACACTGGTGCGAACCCTATCACAACCGCATTCCCCACGCAGGCCAAATTACGCCGAAGTAAACAAATATATTTCCAGAACGTACTCGAAAAGAAAGAACTTGACAGAACATCCTAATGGCGCTTGTCACCGACCCTTGATGCGATTTCAACCGAGACTTTAGAAGAAATTAACCCATGACAAATACACACATTTACACTGCCAAAACATCTGAGATAGTGAAAAAAATTATGTTCTCTCGTAAAACAAAAATATCAACTAAATGTTACTATAGAATCAGTATTACTGTACCATTTCTAACTTGAAACTTGTCTATGGGCACAAAGTATTTCTTATATGCTTTTCATGTTATCATACTACTGCAAATTATCAAAAAGATTTTTCATTGCTTGTTTTCTACCAAACCTCTGCAATGTACTTCATGTGCCAGCAGGCAGAACCTTAAAGTTATTGACATCAATTGGTTTCTTTCTAGATTTTGATGTTTTTTGGTAATGTTTAGTTCTCATTATGTGAAATACACTGGTATAATCACTATGATAAAGCTTGTGTGTTAAGTCTTGCCAGACATAAAACTTTTTTTCCCCAACTCCACATTTTTGTGTTGTACAAATTAAAGCCTTCTGCCCCACCCCGCAACCCTTGCTTTCGCAAATAAAATTATTAGAAAAATAGAAACTACGACCGTAATACCCTTTATTTAAAAAAAGAAGTTTTCACTATAAATTCCTTAAACTTGTTTTTTTTTTTTTTTTTTTTTTTTTTTTTTGTATACTCAATTTTAATTTTACATAAATAAACACTTATAAATAATTTACATAATTGTTGACCTGGTATAGTTTTCCTTTTTGTTTTATTGCTGTTTGAGCACACAAAAATTACACAAACTGTCCGCCATTACTTCGCGTAACTGCAGTTTACCACCACTTGCAGTGCTAGAGTGACAGTCACATAATATGATACAGCTTGCAAAACTGTCTCAAGTAACGCAAATTAAAAAATGTTACTGGTGCCAACATTCTGGCCACCGAAAATAAGTATTTTCTAGTTTTAAGAAGACTATCGCTGAAAAAGTTCACATATACAACACAAAACAAAAATGTTCTTTGCCAGTGGAGTAAAACGGCAGCTGAAGAACCTTAGTGATGGACAAATCTTGGTGACAGGCCGAGTAAACTCCCCTAGAGGTATCTGAAGTGAAACCACTCGAACCACACCATCAGGGCCTGGATGTACTGCAGCCACTCGTGTTGTTTTCAACTTCAGTGGAGGCAGTGTTGGATCCTTCAAAAGGACCAGCTGATCCACACTGACATTTGGAGTGGGTTTGGTCCACTTTGCTCTCTGCTGAAGTGTGTAGAGATACTCCATACTACATAGTTTCCAAATTCTCTGATGAAGTAGAGTGACCATTTGCCACCTATTTAGTCTATTAAGAGGAAACTCCAATAGATTTTGGTATGTTACAGCAACAAGGGGTTCCCCAACAAGGAAATGTCCTGGGGTAAGCACATCAAACTCGTCTGGACTTGCTGACAACGGGCATAGAGGTCGTGAGCCAGAAGTGTTGCTAATTCTCCATAGGTAAATAGCTGGTTGCCTACAACTCGCTTCATTTGATGCTTGATACTTTTTATAGCGGCCTCCCCTGTACCGCCAAAGTGAGGGCTGGGGCAGGTGGGTTGAAATGCCATTTGATTCCTTGTTCAGTCGCACCGTCCATTTGCTACTTGTTAGCACCCTGAAACAGTTGTTGGTGAACCTCTTTCAAATAATTGTTAGTCCTTACCATGTTGGTGCCATTGTCAGCGTAGATGTCTGATGGCAAGCCTCTGATGGAAGCAAAACACTTCATAGCTGCTAGAAATGCTGCCGCTGACAAATGTCACCATTTCAATGTGCACTGCCTGGTGGAGAAGTAGACACACACATAGATACACTTTTAGTGCAGTCCTCTTGCAACTCACGGCTGGCATAGCACAGAATGGGTCACAAGTCAGTCCCAACTGAACGGAAGTCTCTCACTTGACTCAACCTAACCTTTGGCAGCACAGACATCACAAGGTTGATTGACTGAGGTTTGGTTCTAAAGCAGTCAACACAGTTGTACCAACTTGCAGATGAGTGATTGTGCTGAGATGATCCAATAATATTGAGTGTGATTCAACGTAGTTTGTGGTCCAGCATGTAGGTGGTAAACATGATTGTGAAGCACAATTAGCTCTGAAAGTTTACTGTTATGGGGTAACAGGATGGAGTGCTTAGGCATTTCAGGTATCGCTGGATTCTGCAACCTGCTGCCTACCCTGACAATTCCTTGCAAATCAATAAACTGTGCCAGTGCCTGGATGTTCTTGCTGCATGTTTCACCCCGTTTGATAGCAGTGAAGACATTCTTGAAGTAGAACAACTGAACAATTTTAATCCACAGGACAAAGGCATTTCTTTGCTCTTCCAATGTCAAACCTGTCTCACATGAAAGTGTCTGTCTCTGAAAGACTGCCTTTGCCCGTAGAACCCATGCTGTAACACACTGCAGTTTCTGAAGAAATAAGCAATTCTGGAGGAGATCCAGCTAGTCTTCTGAAGTGTGGGTTTCCTGCCGTGCAACCAACACTGTAGTTGACTAGTGCTTCAGCTCTGGAACTTCACCTGGGTCTTGGACATGGTGTGATGGCAAGTGTTCTGCTTGCTGCAGCAGCCAGTCAGGACCCCGAGAACCATTTAGACTGGCCCATCAACTGGTCAGGCAGACATCCACGTGAAGCTGTGTCAGCCAGGTTACACTCCGAGGGAACATGGCTCCATGCACTTGGAGGCACTACCGATTGAATTTCTGCGACTGTTGGACAAAAAAGTTTGCAGCCTGTGTGGTGACATTCTTAACCATGTTAACAGAACTGCCAAATTGGTCCAAGCATGCAATACTGTATCCTTGATCTTAGGGTGGAAGAGTTCCAAGACAAGTTGCCACAGTTTACTTAACAAGTGTGCTGCACATAGCTCAAGTTTTGGAATTGACATAGTTTTTAAATACCCTACCTTGGATTCTGTAATCACCAAGTGAACAGTGACTTCTCCATTCACTCACAGAGAGTATACACAACTACTGCTTAAGTCTTCTCACTTGCATCACAAAACCCATGGAATTGAACATGGGATTCTCGTACTGGAATGAGTCTTCATACTCTCACCAGAAATAACAAGGTTATGCAGCCTTGAAGGTCTCCCGATCACTTAACATATCCGCTCCTACCTGCTCATCCCAACCGAGACCTCTGGTCCACAGTATGGTCTGTCTCATGTCTACTGCAGTTGGAAAGCTTCTATCTACTAATGCTGACTCGAGCAAAAACTAAGATTTCAGAAAAGGCAAACGTATGCCCGATAAACATAACTACCACAGCTTTAACTTCAAATCCTGATAAAATATTACAGAGCCTCGCAAAACTAAATAAAATGAACCAAGTATCCCAATAATTATTATTACTGCGTCATATCAAAGTGGTTACCCAAGGAAAAGGTGGTGTCACAACATTGTGCCTTTAAAAAAACCATTTTTACCATCTCTCAACACACAAATTGGTTCCTTACATCTCAGTGGACTTGTCGACACAGGTTGAGTTCGTATTATCATGTCAAGATCGGTTTTTCAACAACTAAACGAAAAAAAAATTATTAAGAATACTTAGCTAATAAATGTACACAGTGTTACAGCTTCAGATTAGTCATTGCAAATACAACTAGTAACTTAAGTTAAGATCAGAATTGATTTGTTTACATGGGTTTTTGCATTTCTTGTGTGCGATGATCTGGCGACAGATCTTATTTTAGTAGCAGATTTCATTACTAAGATACACATGCTTATTGATCTGAAAGCAAGATTTATTATGTTTAGATTTAATCACAAGATGATAATTCCATTTTCCAGTTCACAATCACAAGTCCGTGAAGAATTAAAAGTATCAAAAGTCACAAATAATCAAAATTCTATTGATTTGAATCATCTTGATAGTGCAAAACAACAAGCAATTAAGAATCTATGTGCAGATTTTCCAAATGTTTTGACCCCAGTGTTAGGATGCACAAATTTGATTGAATATGAAGTTGACCTCTTTGACAGCACATCTATAAAATGTTATCGCTACAATTTGGTACCACCAAAAATGAAAATTATGCAAGAGAAAATTTAGGCTCTTTTGGACACAAGTCATTGAACTCTCCAAATCATCTTGCGGTTCACCTGCCTTTCTAGTACCTAAAGGTAATGACTGTTTGATAATTGTTTACTGCTGNTTTAGTGCAGTCCTCTTGCAACTCACGGCTGGCATAGCACAGAATGGGTCACAAGTCAGTCCCAACTGAACGGAAGGCTCTCACTTGACTCAACCTAACCTTTGGCAGCACAGACATCACAGGGTTGATTGACTGAGGTTTGGTTCTAAAGCAGTCAACACAGTTGTACCAACTTGCGGATGAGTGATTGTGCTGGGATGATCCAATAATATTGAGTGTGATTCAACATAGTTTGTGGTCCAGCATGTAGGTGGTAAACATGATTGTGAAGCACAATTAGCTCTGAAAGTTTACTGTTATGGGGTAACAGGATGGAGTGCTTAGGCATTTCAGGTATCGCTGGATTCTGCAACCTGCTGCCTACCCTGACAATTCCTTGCAAATCAATAAACTGTGCCAGTGCCTGGATGTTCTTGCTGCATGTTTCACCCCGTTTGATAGCAGTGAAGACATTCTTGAAGTAGAACAACTGAACAATTTTAATCCACAGGACAAAGGCATTTCTTTGCTCTTCCAATGTCAAACCTGTCTCACATGAAAGTGTCTGTCTCTGAAAGACTGCCTTTGCCCGTAGAACCCATGCTGTAACACACTGCAGTTTCTGAAGAAATAAGCAATTCTGGAGGAGATCCAGCTAGTCTTCTGAAGTGTGGGTTTCCTCCCGTGCAACCAACACTGTAGTGGACTAGTGCTTCAGCTCTGGAACTTCACCTGGGTCTTGAACATGGTGTGATGGCAAGTGTTCTGCTTGCTGCAGCAGCCAGTCAGGACCCCGAGAACCATTTAGACTGGCCCATCAACTAGTCAGGCAGACATCCACGTGAAGCTGTGTCAGCCGGGTTACACTCCGAGGGAACATGGCTCCATGNTAGTCAGGCAGACATCCACGTGAAGCTGTGTCAGCCGGGTTACACTCCGAGGGAACATGGCTCCATGCACTTAGAGGCACTACTGATTGAATTTCTGCGACTGTTGGACACAAAAGTTTGCAGCCTGTGTGGTGACATTCTTAACCATGTTAACACAACTGCCGAATTTGTCCAAGCATGCAATACTGTATCCTTGATCTTAGGGTGGAAGAGTTCCAAGACAAGTTGCCACAGTTTACTTAATAAGTGTGCTGCACATAGCTCAAGTTTTGGAATTGACATAGTTTTTAAAGACCCTACCTTGGATTCTGTAATCACCAAGTGAACAGTGACTTCTCCATTCACTCACAGAGAGTATACACAACTACNGACCCTACCTTGGATTCTGTAATCACCAAGTGAACAGTGACTTCTCCATTCACTCACAGAGAGTATACACAACTACTGCTTAAGTCTTCTCACTTGCATCACAAAACCCATGGAATTGAACATGGGATTCTCGTACTGGAATGAGTCTTCATACTCTCACCAGAAATAACAAGGTTATGCAGCCTTGAAGGTCTCCCGATCACTTAACATATCCGCTCCTACCTGCTCATCCCAACCGAGACCTCTGGTCCACAGTATGGTCTGTCTCATGTCTACTGCAGTTGGAAAGCTTCTATCTACTAATGCTGACTCGAGCAAAAACTAAGATTTCAGAAAAGGCAAACGTATGCCCGATAAGCATAACTACCACAGCTTTAACTTCAAATCCTGATAAAATATTACAGAGCCTCGCAAAACTAAATAAAATGAACCAAGTATCCCAATAATTATTATTACTGCGTCATATCAAAGTGGTTACCCAAGGAAAAGGTGGTGTCACAACATTGTGCCTTTAAAAAAACCATTTTTACCATCTCTCAACACACAAATTGGTTCCTTACATCTCAGTGGACTTGTCGACACAGGTTGAGTTCGTATTATCATGTCAAGATCGGTTTTTCAACAACTAAACGAAAAAAAANCAGTGGACTTGTCGACACAGGTTGAGTTCGTATTATCATGTCAAGATCGGTTTTTCAACAACTAAACGAAAAAAAATTTATTAAGAATACTGAGATAATAAATGTACACAGTGTTACAGCTTCAGATTAGTCATTGCAAATACAACTAGTAACTTAAGTTAAGATCAGAATTGATTTGTTTACATGGGTTTTTGCATTTCTTGTGTGCGATGATCTGGCGACAGATCTTATTTTAGGNTTTCTTGTGTGCGATGATCTGGCGACAGATCTTATTTTAGTAGCAGATTTCATTACTAAGATACACATGCTTATTGATCTGAAAGCAAGATTTATTATGTTTAGATTTAATCACAAGATGATAATTCCATTTTCCAGTTCACAATCACAAGTCCGTGAAGAATTAAAAGTATCAAAAGTCACAAATAATCAAAATTCTATTGATTTGAATCATCTTGATAGTGCAAAACAACAAGCAATTAAGAATCTATGTGCAGATTTTCCAAATGTTTTGACCCCAGTGTTAGGATGCACAAATTTCATTGAATATGAAGTTGAACTCTTTGACAGCACATCTATAAAATGTTATCGCTACAATTTGGTACCACCAAAAATGAAAATTATGCTAGAGAAAATTTAGGCTCTTTTGGACACAAGTCATTGAACCCTCCAAATCATCTTGCGGTTCACCTGCCTTTCTAGTACCTAAAGGTAATGACTGTTTGATAATTGTTTACTGCTGNCCTCCAAATCATCTTGCGGTTCACCTGCCTTTCTAGTACCTAAAGGTAATGACTGTTTGATAATTGTTTACTGCTGTTTGAACAAACAAATTGACATTGAAAGTGTTCCTCGTCCAAATTTGAATTCTGCTTTCCATTGAGTTAGTAAAGCCAAGTATTTTAGTGTTTTTGACCTAAATTCAGCTTATCAAATTTCACTCACTAAGAATTCAAAACATGTTACCAGTTTGTGTGTTCCATGGAACCTGTACCAATACACTGTTGTGCCATTTGGTCTTGCTACAGGAGCCCAGGTTCTAACTCGTCTACTCGATCAGGTGTTAGATGATGTCAAATTCAAGTTTGTGTTAAACTATCTCAACGATTTGGACATGTACTCAAACAGTTTTGAGGAACATATCGCTCATATCAGAGAAGTTCTTGGCAGATTGCATAATGCAGGTCTTACTGCCAACTTAAAGGTAAAATTTGCATTTCAAAAAATATCTTTTCTTGGTCATGTAGTTTCTGAAAAAGGAGTCTCAATTGACAGAGACCGTACAAAGACTTTGAGAGATTTTCCTCCGCCAAAATATGCAAAAAAGTTTCCTGATTTATTGGCATGGTCAACTTCTGCTCCAAATTCATTCCAAAATTTGCCAAACATGAAGCCCCTCCAAATTCATTAAGGAAAAAGTGAGCAAAATTGTTATTGGGTAAAGAGCAACAGCATGCTTTTGATTTTTTGAAAGAAGCAATAGTCAACCCTCCAGTTCTTCGAACGGCTTATTTTTCCAAACCACTCACTCGTAAAACCGATAGCTTCCAGTACAGCACTTGGAACTGTTATCACAGGAAATCGATGGACAAAAGTAACCCATTGCTTTCTCTTCACGAACACTCTCATCAGGAAATGAAGTCATCAGCGTATGAACTAGAATGTTGAGCAGTTGTTTTTGGAACTGACAAATTTAGACAATTTTTAAACACCTGGAATTTTTGCTGGAAACAGATAACAAAGCTCTTTCATGGTTACTTGCTCATCCAAAGTAACTCTGAAAATTATATTGTTGCATAGTAAAAATTTTGTCATTTAAATTTAAAATCCAATACATTAGCGGAACCCAGAACACAGTTTTTCATGAGTTGTCAGGCATGTTTGAAAATTATCCAGCGGAAACCTCTTCAGAACCTGAACCCAATCGTTGCAGTGCACTGTTGACTAATTTCCCTTTGGCACTTCAGGATATTGAAACTCATCAAAAATCTGATCCTTTCATTTGGGACATTATGGATAAAATTTGAAAAGGTACTGTGCCCAAGATATATAAGGTATCAAAAGGCATTTTGTATTGCAAGTCTAGTTTCACCAAAGATCATAAAATTGTCTTACTTCAAAATCTTTGTGATATGTTTTTTCAATATTTTCATTCATCTCCATTGATAACTCAGTTACTTATAAAACCATTAATGCCTTAAGGTGTACGTTTGTTTGGAACAGTATTTATCAGGACATTTCAGAAAGCGTTAAAATTTGCAAGCTTTGTGCTTATAAAATGTTNCGTTTGTTTGGAACAGTATTTATCAGGACATTTCAGAAAGCGTTAAAATTTGCAAGCTTTGTGCTTATAAAATGTTTGTGTGCAGAGATGTATTTACCAAAAATTTTTTGGCCCATTCCTATACGCAAAGCAACTTCAGAGACAATCTTTGCACTAAAGAACTATATTTTCAAAATTTATGGAATTACATCAGTTATTGTTTCAGGCAATGGCGCACAGTTTGTCTAAGGTTTTCAAAAACATGTATTTCACCCATGGTATCCAACATATCACCACNCGTTTGTTTGGAACAGTATTTATCAGGACATTTCAGAAAGCGTTAAAATTTGCAAGCTTTGTGCTTATAAAATGTTGGTGTGCAGAGATGTATTTACCAAAATTTTTTTGGCCCATTCCTATACGCAAAGCAACTTCAGAGACAATCTTTGCACTAAAGAACTTTATTTTCAAAATTTATGGAATTACATCAGTTATTGTCTCAGGCAATGGCGCACAGTTTGTCTAAGGTTTTCAAAAACATGTATTTCACCCATGGTATCCAACATATCACCACCAGACCTTACTATCCACAGTTGTCTCATGGGGAGCGCTTCAACAGGAATCTCCATTCAGCACTTATTGCTTTTCATTCTGACAGCCAGGATAGGTGGAACCAAGACATTGAATGGTTACAAATGGCATTTAATTATGCTCGCCATGAGGGATACTAAACAACCCCTTTTGAACTCATGTTTACCTACAAACCAAACGCCCTTCTTTCCAATCTTTGGTCACTAGCTGATCTTTTACCTGATGATCCGAAGGACATCAAGGACATCTGGAAAAGAGCTCTTGAGAATTTAGAGTTGTCACATGGCAAATCAAAAAGAAGATACAATAATGGTCGTAGACAGAACCTCTTTAAAGTAGGATATTTTGTGTTATGACAAGCACACACATTGAGTAAAGCCATCGACAAGAGCGGCTAAACTCGCCTACAGGTGGAAAGGTCCTTACCAAATTCAAAGGTTTCTCACACCAGTTACAGTAGCACTCTGCGACCCAGTTAACTGGAAATTTGTGGGTAGGACCCTAGTCTCCCATTAGAGAAATTCTCACCTAGCTTAAAATAGGTTATTCAGCCCGTACAAGTTTGTATGGTCGCTTAGGTGGTCATTTAGACTGATCATCCACCTGGCTAGTTATTTTCCTTATGACATACACCTCTTACAGCTGCAGCTCACTAAACTAATTATGCTTACAAAGCTAATAAACCTACTTAAGCTAAACTAAACCAAGTAAAACAAAACTAAGTAAATCAATGCTAGTTTACGTAGCAAACTTCATCAAAAACCTAGTTACTATTTCATAATCAATTATGATAAAAGTTTAATTTTAAGAGTGCACTCATCTTATATTCATTCTCATCATGTTATTAGTCTTAATGGGTACCCAATTTTAATTTAAGACTGTATAGTGTAATATATGTGCATACATTGATTTAAAATGATTATCATCTCTCATATCTTGTTCATTCTTCTTGTGCATGTTCATTATGCTTTTTGTACTTGTTTACCAATATTTTTGTACAGTCTAACATGAACTTCAGCATGACCAGTACCTTGTGTTATTGATGTTGTTTTTAGCAATAAGTATGGAGAGAAACACCCTTGCGTCCGCTATCATAGGGAGAGTCTGTACAGTTTAAAAAAAAAAAANTTAGCAATAAGTATGGAGAGAAACACCCTTGCGTCCGCTATCATAGGGAGAGTCTGTACAGTTTAAAAAAAAAAAAATTTAATTTTCTATTTTTTATGTTAAGTATTGATGAAATTCATTATATTAGCTTAATTTCAATTTGGGATATTATTTTATTTCATTTAGAATATATTGATTTTGAGAGAGATAATTATCTCAATGAAGTACATTCATTTTAATTTATGGAGGGCCTTCTTACATTCACGTTTTTCCAAACTCGAAGTCTCGTGAAATACGGTTCAGCCAAGATGTAAATGCATTTCTGGGAAGCTTAACTGCACATGCAGTTTAATACAGGATGTGTATTTTAACACAAGGCGTATTTTTAGTGCCATCGTCGTGTCCTGCTGCAGTTTTTTTTGCTGTATCCTTCAAACTCAGTAGTGTTTTACATTGCATCTTTTTTTGCGCTGTTGCCAGGTGTGAAAGGCATTGCAAGCTGCCATTTGGGTAAGCTTATGCCATCTAGCGGCAACCCCTGAAGCTCAGTCGCATACTTATTAGAGCGCCAACTGTGTATTGACCGGCATTCTTCATCCCACTGGCTATCTGTGAACATCTGACTTGACGACGCAACTCCAGACTGCGCTTGTGATCAAGATGTAGTTTCGTGGATTTCATTTTTACTTCCCATCATGCAGTTTAGATGTGCAACCATGTAGTTTAGTGCTGGTATGTTACGTTAGTGTAGTTTTCAACCTCAGTTGTAGGCAAGTGTCGTTCTACTGTTTTCTTGGCCCAATTTCGTGGTAATGGTAATTTTTTTTGTATTAATCCATGCCTAACCTTTCCAGAGGTTGCATCATCACAGATCGCAGTTTCGTAGCTTTGCATTCCCATTCACAGTATTACAGTTATGGATACTGACCAGTTACAGATACAGATACAGACCAGATACAACCCGTACCGACCAGTTGTGTGGGAAGACTGCAGCTTCGCATTCTAACTTGGTAGCTGTGGCGGGGTACTCGTGACTCCCGTCACATTCACCGAAGAACGTCCATGGCGCTTTCTGCTTTCTTATCTCCGCCGGCCATCTTCACTTGATTTCAATTTTGATTGAACCCATAGTTTGTGAACTTCCCACAGTTTGTGAATTTTAAACATTTATGAACTTTCAAATTTTAAAATGAAAAGTCATTTATCATCCAAACAAAATTACACCTGGCTTACAAAATATTTTAATGTTTACTAAAAGATTGTCCTGGCATTTAAATATGCATATACAATCAATTTTAATTGTAAAGGCCCCTATTTTCACTGCTGTTATAAAAGTTCTCATGTCATTCATGTTTTCGTATGCCAGCAAAAGATATAATTTTTACTGTTTTTTATTTAAAATAAATGGCAAGTTTAATTTCTTTACTACTCGTGGAATTATTTACTATACTCCCCTTTGGATCATATATAACTTAAAATCACATTGTTCTCATTCATTAATTACTGTTGATCTTTTGCATCCAGAACGCGTATATTTAGAATACCTTATCGATTTTTGTTAGAAGTAATTATGGTAGCAGTTTACTAAAGAAAAGAAGGCCACAACACACTTGGTTGGTCAGCAGAGTGAGGTGTAGTGGGTCTATGATGCCAAGATGTGCAGTTTATTGAAGTCTTTGGTCTTGTCCATTTATATTCTGTTTGGTTCCATCTTACTCTCTGTCTCATGTATCTTGGAAAGATTTTGACAGTTCGGCAAAAGTAGCGCCCATGTTTACTTTTTGTATATATCCTTTTTGCCATCAGCTGGGGTGTCAAGTGGCGGCTGTATATATTACGCCGTCAGCTATTCCACTTGTCATTGTGATAGATTTTAAGTATTTTAAGGAATTTATAGATTTACATCTGTCTAAAAAATGTGTATGTTATAAAAGAAAAAAAAGAAAACCTCGCAAAAAATTTAATATTTGTTAACTTTTTTTAAATTTATTTGAGACTGCAAATTTGGGTTAACATTTGCGAGACTGTAATTGTAGTACTTATCGTACTTTGGACGTTACAGCTAATGTGTTAAGACTGGAGATAAAAGTAATTCAGGGAACTTGCTTGATAACGCACTTTCATCCGTCAACTCCTCACAGACTTTTGCAAAGCAGTTATTCTGCTATTACTGAGACTTAACAGCTCAAGTTGGAAGTATGTTTCGTAGAATAACTACTATGCACGTCCCACTTGCTTAAGTTTTATTAATCCAGTATAGTTACAACACTAAAACAAAGAGATGGGTTAGCAGGAAGAGAAGAACATGGTGTATAATGGACGTAGATGTAACGATTACCGCCCAATATAAATTGCTAGTAATCAAAATCACACTTCATGGAAATACATGTGTTACTTTAAAAATTATACATAGCTCATGAAAAAATAAAACAATATTGGTATCTGTTTATAAATTCGTTATTTTACACAAGAAAGTAATTTTATTTTGTCTGGTAGTGTTTCGGGAGTTGGATAACGGATGGCATGGCAGGGAGTGTTGAGCAGAGCATCTTCATCAACAGATAGCAGCACGTTGATCTGCTTCTTGATCTCGTATTTTTAAAAGTTCAGTTTTCTTCTATTACTGGCTCAAAATAGCATGTGTTTAAAATATATTTTGTCAAATTATTTGAAAAATAATTGGACAATACCTTGCGGTATTTCTGTAGGCTTTTGGAATTAATATCAAGCATGTATGAATGGCAGGGTGAGTCGGAATACGACGTAAACAGAACTCCCAGTGTTTGAAATTGCCTTTGATTAGATGACAGACCATTTTAATTTGCATTTCATTTTGAACACCTCTGCATTACTACTTTCACAAAGTTTAGTTTGTAACATTAACAACAGCTGTTTTGTGATGACTTAAAATAAAATGTATTAATTAACCTAGTAACTCTTTCTTATCTGCATGTTTTCTGCTTGTCTGATGCACATAGGCAGTGCAATCATAATAGCCAATTAATATTTTCATTCATACATGCATCAGATGATACAGGATTTTGTGANCACATAGGCAGTGCAATCATAATAGCCAATTAATATTTTCATTCATACATGCATCAGATGATACAGGATTTTGTGAATGGTATGTTGTTTGTTTCATATACGTCAAGCTGCCACTTACTGAATGTCATGATCATGCCAAGTTAAATAAGATGGAGTAGGTGCAATGTCACAGAAAATTAAAACTTATCCTGTAGGCGATAAATTGAAAATAAAATATCTTGTTACAAAAAGCAGCAAAGCTACAAAATAGGTTTAGAAAAAATGTGTTATTTTTAATTTCTCACATTTTGTCTTCTCCCTTCCCTCTCGCATCCTGCACTTCTTCAGTATTAAACAGCTGATCAGACATTGATGGCCCCCTTTCTGTGTTTTCAGTGTTCAGCTGGCAGATGTTTACAGTTCACAAGGTGTTGAACAGGAATGGGTAGTATTTTGAGTAATGCTTCAGTTTAAGGCATTGCTGGTATGTTGTAGGTCTTCGGGAATGTCAAGTACCACTCCCATATCGGCAACAGCACCAGCTGGACCACTTCCCTCTGGGGAGATGCTCATCAATGATGTGGCACTCAACCACAGCAATACCAACCTGTATACTGCAGCAGGCGACCGTGTGCGCATCTGGGACCTCCGCAGGCAAGTTTTCATTTATCACTGCATGCAATTTTCTNTACTGCAGCAGGCGACCGTGTGCGCATCTGGGACCTCCGCAGGCAAGTTTTCATTTATCACTGCATGCAATTTTCTGTAACATTTAAAGAGTAGTGCTAAAACACACACACACACACACACATCAAAATTGGACATGAGAGGGCCTACATACTTTACAGTGAAGGGAAGTGTAGGCTCCTGACATTAGTAGGAAGGCACTATGATATATTGTCACTAACAGTGTGCTCCAGCCACCTTGGAATATCTGGAAAATCTCAGATTCTCNATGATATATTGTCACTAACAGTGTGCTCCAGCCACCTTGGAATATCTGGAAAATCTCAGATTCTCATTTGCACAGTGTATAGTGGATCTTACACTAGGGTGAATTCACATGTTACATAAATGGGGATGGGGTCTTCTTCAGCCAGGTTACTTGGGTTCATGTACATAAATTAGGTTTTTTTTCTCTAGTCTTCCTCTGCATACATGTATATATGATTACAATAAATAAATGGAACTGTCCTGTGGACTAAACTGTCTGGTGTACTGCACAGCTTACCCATGATGTTGAACAAGTTGCAGCCNTACTGCAGCAGGCGACCGTGTGCGCATCTGGGACCTCCGCAGGCAAGTTTTCATTTATCACTGCATGCAATTTTCTCTAACATTTAAATAGTGCTAAAACACACACACACACACACACACACACACATCAAAATTGGACATGAGAGGGCCTACATACTTTACAGTGAAGGGAAGTGTAGGCTCCTGACATTAGTGGGAAGGCACTATGATATATTGTCACTAACAGTGTGCTCCAGCCACCTTGGAATATCTGGAAAATCTCAGATTCTCNATGATATATTGTCACTAACAGTGTGCTCCAGCCACCTTGGAATATCTGGAAAATCTCAGATTCTCATTTGCACAGTATATAGTGGATCTTACACTAGGGTGAATTCACATGTTACATAAATGGGGATGGGGTCTTCTTCAGCCAGGTTACTTGGGTTCATGTACATAAATTAGGTTTTTTTTCTCTAGTCTTCCTCTGCATACATGTATATATGATTACAATAATAGAAATGGAACTGTCCTGTGGACTAAACTGTCTGGTGTACTGCACAGCTTACCCATGATGTTGAACAAGTTGCAGCCNTAAATGGAACTGTCCTGTGGACTAAACTGTCTGGTGTACTGCACAGCTTACCCATGATGTTGAACAAGTTGCAGCCAAGAATTTTTTAGTTTTGATCATGGAAATGAAAACTAAAGGTAATCTGGCATGTGAAGAAGAAACAGATAAAATGTGTAACTATTATGCAGTGGAAACTCTATCATTTGTTTTTTTGAGTGACAATAAAAGTAAATGCACAAGGGAACCAACACTGCATGCAAAATTTATTTTAAATTTTGTGCTTAATATAAAAGTTGGATGGATTACAGTAAAAATTAAACCACTTTTCCCACATTGACTAACAAACATCTTAATGGCTTAAAGAAAGAATAGTGGGGTCTATTTATAAGTACAGGAGAGGTATGATAAGAGATGTAACTTGAAATGTTTTGAACAAAAGTTAGTTTTAAAATTTGACTAAAAACGTGGTGTTGAATTTTTCACCAACCTCAACCTCCCCACCACCACCACCAGCCTAACCCCAACTACCCCTCAACCCCCCTCCATCAGCCACCCTCTCCCTTCCCACCTACATCAACAACCCCTCCTCCCCCTACATCAACACCCCTAACCCTCCTCCCTCTACATCAACCACTCCTCAACACCCCTCCATCAACCACCTCCCAACCCCCCATCATACACAGTTCCCTTTGATTCATCAGTTACAGGATCTACAGTATAGCCATTACAAAGAAATATTTCTCATTCTGCCATGTGAGCGGCACGTGTGTCCAGGTCTACCTCTGATTCATTTGCTGACTCTTCTGTAGTTAGTTCTTCATAAACATAGTCTGCATAAAAATTGTCTCAAATGTTTGGTAGGTCACCATTGGTTGCGAGAAACAAACCACCTTTCAACAAGTCATTAGTGGCAACTTGCAGAAGATTGTAAGTGCACTTAAGATGGTTATGAGCCAGGTAAAGACAAAAGTGGACAACATGTCGAGGTCTATGTATAAGGAATCGGCAGATGTGCATTTGATTTATGGTGTGGCAGGCTGCAGTGGTCTGAGCATGTAGCTTGTACCAGCAGACATACCCAAACCACATAACCCCTCATCTGAATGTTTGTTGCAGTTCACCAACGCATCAAGTAAACTGCTACATTGAACATTATAATTATTGTACTGTGCAATTGTTTGGTACTTGCAAACTCGTGTGAACCTTTATACATGTTTGAGATTACAGCGACAAGGCATGTTAGTACATAAGTAAAACATACGTTTATTTTAATACATTATCCACTCGAGTCCCAATCGACAATAGTCGCAGAGTATTGGTTTGCTTACTATGTGTTTACCTCTACATGTATGAAGTATCGCCTATGTGTCGGGCATTGTATCATTGTGGCTGAAAACTTGGTCCATTTTAAAAGGAAACAGTGGGTCCTAAGCACTGGCTCCAAGAGGACCATTTTTTGTTTAAAAAAAGACATACTGCTCAATAATACGGCATTAAAATTCCATAAAAATTGTACGCAACTAGAGGTTGGCCATCCCTATTATTTTTTATGAATGTGGAAAGTCTTAAAGGTTTTTTAATAGGTTGAAGTTCTTGATCACCTTAAACATTATCCAGAGAATCGTAGTTTTATTCCAAGCCATTTCTGATATTTTGCAAAAGTACCATTTCTAACCTCTATTTTCAAGGGTGATTATCTCTCTTAAAAATAGAGTTGGCCTATAAGTTTTATTCCTTATATCTACCTCATTTTCTCCCAAACTATTTTGGGCAAGTTTCTAAATTAATGGTTGGTGCATACGTACATGGTAAATCTGGTACCAGGCTGATGCATCTTTGTCCCCAAACTAAAAGTTTTTTCAATGTGTGATTATGTTTCTTGATTTTCAGGTTTGAGAGCACAGGTAAGCTAAGTGGGGGTCACCAGGCAGCCATTATGTGTCTCGCAGTGGGGCAGATCAACTCTGAGGAGGATTTGGTGATCACTGGCTCAAAGGACCATTACATAAAGGTAACATACCTCCTGTTTTATGCAGAACTCAAAACACTTGTGAATGTTGCATGCCAAGTAATTTCATTTATTACATTTGGATTGGAAAATTCTTTCGCCGAACACTTTATTGAGGAGAATGGTGTGCCACAAGGTAGTGTTCTGCGTTACCCTGTTTGCTGTCGTTATCAACAGTAGTGTCTCTATTGTTCGGCCAACTGTGCAGTGTGCCCTTTGTAGAACATTTTGTCATCTTCTGCCATGCTGCTTCTCTGTCCACGGCAGAAGACAAATCCAGCTCACTGCGCAGCAATTAAGAAGTTGGGTAACTGCCTGCAGCTTCCATTTTTCGACTGTCACTACTGTCNGAAGTTGGGTAACTGCCTGCAGCTTCCATTTTTCGACTGTCACTACTGTCGAAAACGTGGCTTTTTTCCTCCTCCGAAGGTGCGATTTTTTATGCATCTTTTTCCTGTGTCTTGAAGTGCTGAATTCTTGGACTTCATGTTAGATGACAAATTGTCCTGGAGTTTGCATACCAAACTTTTTTATGCGAGGTGTCTCAGCCTTCTGAAGATGCTGAGTGGTCGAAACTTTGTTTTTGGGGGAGGTGGTGCATTTGATGGTATGCTCCTCAGACTCGTGCTCTCATCTGCAATAAACTTGACTATGGTTGTGTTATGTACTCCTCAGTACATCCTTTTCCATACAGTTGTAGTGTGTTCACCATGCCGGTTATCGTATCTCAACTGGGGCATTCCAGACAAGCCCAGTCATTTGTATACGTGCAGATGCTGGTGAACATCTACTTGTATATAGTCACAAGCAGCTTATCTTCGCATATGGGATGAGAGTATGCTCTGGCTCTTCATTACTGCATTGTGCGACTTTTCTGAACCTGCCGCATAACCAGCTGTACATCATCAAGCCTTGAACTACAATACATGTCTGTCCGCTTTCAGCATATGAAAGCACTGCCCCTGACTACTTGTCACCTGTGCACGTCGAGTGGCTATGGCCAATGCGGTAGGCTTTTGTATGCCTCGACTTGGCAGAGTGTGAAAGTTCACTACTCCATCTTTTGTCTATCGCTGGTCATTTTGTGATCTCGTGTTTTTTTATTTTCTACATTTTACATGTTTTTACACTGACTGGTCTCATTCTGGTGCCTCTGCTGGGTGTGCATTTGTGACCTGTTTGGGCTCCATCCAGTGTGCTTGTTTTGACCGCAGAGCTGGATCTATTTTTAAAGCTCTGTGTTTAATTGATAGGGGGTTCTTGCATCGCTGCTTGAAATGCTCAGATTAATTGAGTACGCTGTCAGCCATTATGTCTGTTACCTCTCTCCATCCAGTTTTCCCCATGACAAGGCAGAAATTGGTGGAGGCAGAGAGCAAGGGCATTGGTATCTCGTTCCTGTGGATCCTGGTCATGTGGATATTCCTGGTAATAAGGTAGTCTACATGGCTGCGAAAGAGGCATGCAACCTTCCACCCTTTGGCCTTCAGGTCTGTGTGTTTGGTGTGCTGCATGTTATGCGGCATAAAACTGGACCTCCCTCCCACTGACCAAAAATCTTTGGGCCATTTGTACCATGCCCTGTTACCTGTGCCGTTCTTGGCCACTTGTACACACGGAGGACATTGTGCATTTTTAAATTGCTTAATGACCTGTGTGATAGAGGTACGTCTGTGAGTGGCATACCCCTCCTTACATGTCTTTTTAACGTGTTAATGCGTTTTTTAATGTATTTTGGAGATACTTCTTTTTACACGTTAAGTTTTATTTTTAACCTTTGTTGGGCTCTAGTACCCATTTGTTTTGCAGTTTCTCTTATGTATCTCCCATGGAGATTCTTTTACAATCTGTTCCTTTCTTTTTATGTATTCTATTTTAATTTCTCCATGTGTGTGCTCATGGCCTTGCTGCTGTTGCACCCCTCCAATCTCACTCAACTAAATTTGGATTGTCCACGTCTGTGTGTGTTATATATCTTACCATATATAATTTATTGTAAGCAAATACTGTATTCAAGCCGACCCCTAACTTTTAAAACCTCTAAAAAAGAAAATAACATGATACTGAATATAAGCCGAATTGGGGTGAGGTCGATTGTGCCAGAGTTTTCACATCCCGTATATGGGTTTGTCAAGGGGAAGGAAAGGGGTAGAAGTAGCAAAAATATGAGACAGCTAGAGCCACGCCACTGCTTGATG